>JAADKR020000022.1:8256062-8277201 GCA_011763505.2 Lythrypnus dalli | reverse complement strand
CTTTGTTTCAACAGCTGCAAGATTTCGACTTGTTGAGCTTTTTCTGCTTTTTTGCTGGACTTTTTAATTTTTTCCCCAGGCCAGCATTAATAATGTATATGTTTTTACTTGTCCATTGTGTCCAGTGTCCTTTTTTATGCTGTTGTGAGCTGGGGAGCAGTGCTGAGAAAATGAACATTCAGAGGCTGAAGTGGCTCATAAAGAAGGACTGGGCCTGGACTCTGTGAAGAAGGTGTAAGATCAGGTTAATCCTGTCCAGTCAGAACCATCCCCTGAACTCTGTCTTCTCCCACCATAAAAGTCCATGAGCTCCAGATTTCCCTCACTGAGGTGCTCCACTGTCCCTCACACCATCAGGCTGTAAAATGCAGCTGAAATGACTCTATATTGACTTTGTATGTTTACTTGAAAGTATTTGTGCAACAGAGGGCCACTGAATTTCATTCGAGATTACATAGGTATATATCAATATATCAAAGACACTTATAGGCAGTGTCTTTATGTATTATACTCGGTAAAGAGCCTCATTATTCATTATTATAGGGGGCGCTAACATGTCTTTTTGGCACCTGAAAAGTATATGGGTGCTTTTGGTTAATGCTGAGTGCCTTAGATGGTCTTATGCATAAAACAAGTTTGCACTCATTTATAGAACTCTTTAAATCACAAACAAATCACACAAAAAAATCCACTACAAGAAAAACAAACAAAAAACAACAAATAAAACAGGTATTTGGCCTTTAAGATTGTTTTAAGTTTTCAAAATCACAAATCAGTCATGCTCTATTCAATGGTTTTATATTAAAGCTGCTCTTATTTTAGTACTTCTGTACCCATCTCTGTTTTACCTTAGTCCACTTGTTGCATTTGTATTAATATTTGCCAGTAAAGTTGCTTATGGGGCATTCTGCATCTGCACAGTCTCAGTCACATCTAAAGGCTGTGAGGCTTTGCAGAAGGCGGCCACCCGGATCATTTATACATCTACAGCACATTCTAACAATTAGCATAACACATAATGCACATGTTTGTACCAAATGTGCATTTCACGCTGTCTTACTCATTTGATTTACTCTGGGAATGAGTGTCTCTCGCGGAGGGGAACGCTGCTCTGCAAATATCCCGACAGGAGAAGGCTGTGAAGTTTTATGATGTTGCTGAGGTCGGGCATAGGAGGTTTTTCTGGTAAAAGTAAAAAAAAACGAAACAAAACAAAACAGGAAAAAGCAATCTGGTCCGGATTAGCATCAAATTGTTTCTAATTTTCTCCGCCTCGAGAGTGAGTGACACCGAGCCGAAGTGCATTGTCATTAAAAGCACACTGCTTTCTCCATGTTCCCCCAGATTTATTTATTTAGAGGCCACAGCTCAGAAAAAAGCCTCCTTTTGTTCAGGAAAGGACATAAATATCACCTTTTCAGCAAGTTTTCATAAGCCTCTATTTATTTCTGTGTTGTTACATTGAATATCGGATGGAATACATTGGGATGCAAAAGTTTGGGTCAACCTTGTTCATTTTCATGATTTACCTTGATAAATCACTGGTTCTTTGGATATATCACATAGATTAGAAGAAAAACACAGTGAAATTTGAGAAGTGAAACTAAGTTTATAGGAAAGTGTGCAGTAATTGTTCAAACAAAATTAGGCAGGTGCGTTATTGTTATTTGTTATTTTACTGATTTTAAAACCTTTTGAACTAAAATTGGTTTGGTAAGCTAAGTGGCCTTGACCTCCATACACAAGTGAACCAAATTATGAAAGAGTATTTAAGGCAGGCAATTGTCAGTTTCCCTGCTCTGTGAATCTTCTCTGAACTGTCAAATGAGCTGAAAACAAAGATTGTTCACCATGATGGATTAGGGGAAGGATACCGAAAGCTGTCTCAGAGATTTCACTTGTCTGTACTTTCAAAATTATTTTTCATACTTTTCTGACATTCTCTTTTTATAACCAGTGTGCAATGTTTAGACAGCATTTGCTGTCACATAAATAGATGAACAAACAAAATGAGTCTGAACACTTGTGTCTGTCTGTGAAAAGTGCAGGGGGTTTCTTGTGCATACTGTGTGTCTATTAACGTGTTAAAAGGTGTGATTTATTGATGAGAGCTGGAGAAAAAAATGGGTTTTGCATGTGGGGTGCGTAGGAAGGCTGTGAGTCATTGTGAGAGAAGGATGCTGCATCATGTTTGATGATGTGGATCATTCGGGGACAGCTCTGCGTTCACATAAAGGTTTTCCTATTTTCAGATGCGTTCAAAATCACACCACACCAGACGAGGGCGATGGAAATAACTCACAGGAAAACAGACATCGACCTGCTTCCTCACATGCTCATCCAAAATGTATAAATAAAGATACAAACTTGTTTTTTTGCACAATAGCAGTGGCTTTGTAGAGTTTTATTTTATAACTTGTGTCTCTGTCATTTCAATGCTACATCAGTCACACAGATGTGTTGTGAATTATACAAGACGCAGATGCAGTCTGACTCGTCTCGACAATTATGTCACTGAGTCACTGGGAAACACAGAAAAAAAGATTATTTTACTAATCCTCACTCTTTTTTTGGTTTGTTTTTTATCTTTATTTTATCCCATAATATAAGTGGGATATTAGTAATTATTACTTGAATATAATGATAAATAGGTGAGATGGTGGTACTCTACCTACAGAGCTGCTCACAGACGGGACAAGTCCATATCCAGTTTGAGAAGCCGACTTCAGATCGTCCATGTCACTGTAACATCTGTGAGGTCTGTGATACCTTCTGCTCACTGTACAACAGAGTGATGTTGAGGGGAGGAGACCACAGCACTGTCACCTCCCACCTGACCCCTGCTGCTCACCAACCTACCAACCTGCTCATATAAACGCACATTAACACATATTAACACATCCACTACATTAAAACAAGCTTAATAACGATGTTCTGTTGTGTTCCATTGGAAGACCTCCCCAAATCAAGCATAGCAGATAATCTCACGGAGCCTGACAGCAAATTGGGTATTAAATGCGCTGAATTACATGCTAACCCATAGGAATGTTGATAATGGATGCTGTGCTGTAATTTTATTACATTTCGGCGGTTGCAGAGAGGAAGTGCTAACATTCTTGTCTAATGATGGTGAAAAACATTCTGATATGACAGTCATCATTGAGCTGCTTAAAGGTTCAGATGCAGATGGTACAGAGCTGAGACAGAGTGAAAGTGTGACACAGACATGGGGCGCAAAGGTCATAGGTAACTGGCAGTGTTTTACAGTCAGTGAAACTGAGGCAGATGGACATCAGTGTGCAGAGGGGAAAACCCAACTTTACACCCGTTTATACACTGGAGTTAATGATGAGAAGACAACCCTTTTAGTGAGATCATTAAAAAACGAATACAAAATACTCCATACTTTATTTTGAATGTTAAGAGCTGTCCAGTTTCCCCATAGTTATGGTAAAGTGGTGAAAAATCAAATCCACTCACAGTGGATTTCTTCATCAATTAAACACTGCCCTTACATTTTTGGATGTACTTTTGTTTAAATTCTGGTTTCATTTACAGTCATGTTGCAGCACAATGTCTGAGTGGTTAGTGCTCTTGCCTCACAGCAGGAAGGTCGTGGGTTGATTCCCGGAGAGTACGAGCCTTTTTGTGTGGAGTTTGCATGTGTTTCTCCCTGTGTCTGGATGGGTTTCCTCTGACTGTTCTGGTTTCCACCATAAACCAAAACATGTACAATAGGTTAATATTTCAGCAGGTGACTCTGACCATTCTCCACATCTCAAAATGGGAAAGCCAGCTCCTTACAAAGTGCCACAGCAGCATCAAAGGATAGGTCAAGTTCGGAGGATGAATTCCACTACAGGGATAATAAATAGTACAAGGAAAATTATTAAAAATAAATGTAATGCTAAAAGTTGGAGGCAGATGTGCCGACTATGGAGAAGCATCCACATGGCCGCATGCACAAAGCAAGAGAGCCTTAAGATGTGCCCTCATTAGGACCCAAACTCATGAAAGCAGTCAAACCCGGGCTTCACGACTCAGAGCAGAGGAGCTGGACTCAAATCCACCACAGGCAATGCACACGAGCAGCATTTGTGCTCAAGAAGCACCCAGACGTCCAGAGACTCCCTCAAACCTCTGCTTTGTTCATCTACTCCCTCATATTTATCCAGTGCAATGTTTGATAATGTCACTCAATTACAACCAGAGCCGGAATCCCTATTGGCCTGAAACAGCTTTTAAACTTGTGAGGCGCTCTGATAAAACTCATAGACTTGTTGTGGAGCTGTGTTTTCAGTTGTTGATCATTTGGAGGAGCCGGCTGTCACTGCAGTGAGTCTAAGAATCAAAGCACTGGCCTGCAGAGCTGTGCACTGCTCTAATGTTATGAGAGCCTTCGACATCTTAAACATCTGAAATCTATCTGTTCTGCTCATCTCTCATTCCTTATCAACACGTCACATCAGTGAGCTCAAAACCACTTCTGCTCAGACCTGCCCCGGCTTCTGCAACAACATGTTTACAAACATGCAAGTTAATATGTGTTAGCATATGTTAACATGATGATAATAAATTATCTGAATAATCTTTATATAAATACATTTGATTTGAGTATATACCAATAGAACAACTACGCACAAATCAAAGCTTAATTATCATAATAAAACAGGTGAAGTCAAATCAAGTGAAACTATGAAACTAAATTACATGGTTTTCTGCTGCAATAATGTTTTTTTTCTGTTTCCACACCTCATGTTATGCATGACCTACATCTTCTCCTCTACTATACTTAAATAAGCTGAACTGTGTTTTTAGATAATGTAAAATTAAAAAAAGATGTAAAATTACTGCAGTCTGACATTGTGTTAACTTAGCAACTGCTTCAACCAGAAGAATCAAATTTCTTTGCTTATAAACAATGGAAAAAGCAGCAGTCCAAACATTTCTAACTTTCACAAATTTCGAGGGACAAATAGAAACTTCACTATCCCAACAAGTCACGTTCACGATTGAGTCAACACTTTATAATTTGATACACAATGCATCTTCTAATAAAGCAACTCATCAGTTTTTGTAAATGTCTGCTTTTATAATATACTAAAGAAGGACAAAACTCCCGCTTAAAATAAAATCCCAAATAATTAATTCAGGGCTTTAATAGGTACATTTTTGCTTCAAGCAGAGATTTTGGAGAGATGCTTGAATGCTATTGAGATGCTTTTTGCACTAGATAGGACCCTTGCCCCATGACCCTGCCCATAGATCTACTCTGTGGTTCAAATGCAAGCACTTTCATTTATTTATGTTTGCAAAGCGACTGTGTGGATCCAAACAACAACAATCAGCTTGTTTTTTTTGCACAAAGGTGTGAGGAAGAGGTGTGCAGAGCCTTCCTGTGGTCGCCTGCTCTTCCTCTGTAGGCTTCCTGTAGCTGCTGCCTACATTGTGCCTACATTGTGCCTTCACAGTGTTTACCTGTGCCACTGTTCCATTAACTTCTACATCTGCCGCCTTCAAATCACATCTTTTCCACTGAGCCTCCACAAACAAGACAATAATTCATGGTCTTTTCTACTGTATTGGTTCCATTCTGCACTGATTGCCCTACAACACTGGTACTCCCGCTCAGGATCATCATTCTTTACAAAATAAAATCCAGATATGTTAATACAATCTATAAGAAACATAAAATTAGAGGTGAAATTTCTCTTGACATTTAACACTGTGTCAATCTGAACTTCCCTTTGACTGAAGTGAGTCATCTGAGGTGCCAGTGACTCATGAGAAACAGCTATAGGTCTCAGGTCTTACACACTGTTGTTCATATGATTCTGTAGTCAGTAGGTTGCATTCAAGTGACCTCAAAACATTCGAAAAACAGAGATTAATATTGAGAGAACAGGCAGAGAAAAGTCCCGTGGTTGAATTAGCTTTTTCAATAGAGACACTGCAGGTGAACCGGAAAAAATAATAGATAGATATCAATTTTTGCTGTAGATGACTGACATAAATATGAGAAGAAAATGTGTTGCGAGTTTTCTTTCAATTTAATGTTTTTATATAAAATTTAGGCAGTTTAAGCCTCAAATGGGCCAAAATTAACAATAATTTTGGCTACGAAATCTGAACAATGGATTGAGCCAGGTTACTAAGTGTGGGTTTATTTTGTAGACTTTTTCAGAGCAAATTTTGAATATTTTGTCAAGTTTTAAAATAAACTATGTATTAATGGGGGGGGGGGGGGCTGATTACATTTGTTTTGCCTGCAGTATCTCCCCTAGGGTTAATGTCAGTGCAATTATCCACTATCCACTTGAGACAAATATTACACTAACACCTACTCTGTCAATACAAACAAACTTAAAAAATAAAAAGCAAACTCAAATTCAAACTTAAGTCGAAATGACTTTAAGCAAAAAAAATATATAAGAAAAAAACATTTGAGCATTTTCTGAATATAGCTGTTCCTCAACAAACAAGTTACATTGGCCTGTCTTTTCCATTGGAGATTTTGACATACAGAATTAACGACAATTAAAATGAATAAAGTCTACTACTGCACATGACCCTGAATACAAGAACCACAGTTGGAAAAGCACTGGCCTATGGGTTTAGTTTGTAGCTCATATACCGAAGCTCAGCATCCACTTTCACAAAACTGTCCAAAGCCCCTTCGCAAAACATAAATAAATAAAAATAAATAATGGGTTACATTTTTGGCTGCGATTTTTAGGCAGTACGATACCCTTTGAAAACAACACAATTTCTACTCTTATCATGTTTAAACCCTGCTTTTCTGGTAGTTTACACCACAACAAACACTCATGTGATAATTGGAATGGTTTGGCAGGTTTTCCCCAACTCACGGACCTGGGTCCTGATCTGGACCTCCAAAGGCTCCAGTCTGGACCCCAAAGCATTTCTAATCTCTCAATAAACATCATATTAAAGGCTAGTAAATTAACAAAATCATTACCAAATAAGTTAAAGTAGCAAAATGTATAGTTCTATTTTATGTCATTGTTTTTTCACATATCTATTTTTATTGCTTTTTAAAATTATTACTTATATTATTTATTATTATTATTTATTTTACTAATTGCATTGCTCTATTAAACTATTTGTAAATTGTTTTTTTATCTTTTTTATTTATTTGTTATGTATTATTTATATTTCATATAATGATATTTTTATTATAATGTATTTGTTTTATTATTTGTATTATGTATTTATTTTGTTATCTGTTGTTTATTGCCTTTAATTTATTTATTTTAAATAAGTTTGACCATCTGGATAAAGCGCTATATGAAAAAAGTATATATTATTACATTATATAATGCTGCTAACTTCAATGTTCAATGTCAGACCCCAAATCTCCTCACAAACACAAATGCCTCTGATCCTATATTATAAAAAGTCCAACTCTGACCTAAATCTTGACTTCTCAACATTAATCTCAAACCAACCTGTCGGTGGGCCCGGTGTCACCCAGGTTTATGCTGCGGACCGTGGGGTTCACTGTGGCTACACTGGGACCTCTCCATACAGTCACCGCAGTGCCCCGTCCCAAACCCCAAACTCCACTTCATTAGACTCCTGTCATTGCAAAGACTCTCACACCACTCTATAAATACACACCCTGCCGTCTCTCCCCCTCCAAATTTGTTTTCCCTCTTCTTTCGAACACATGAAAATGCTCAAGGGCCGTTCCAAGCGCTCTGATGTGGCTCTTTATTTTGTACTTTGGCGCGAGAAACCGCACAAAAGTGGCTCCTTTTGAATATTAAAACATTCTCGGAGTGAGCACAAAGGTTTCTGAAGTTTTTTAATAGGGACGCGTGCTAAATAAAAGACCACTTTGAGTTTAACGGCTATACAGTGTGGGATTTAAGGAGCAGAGCGACTTGGGCTTGATTTGAAGGTGATCCAAGTATTTTTGGCTTCCTTTGTTTCGAATCGGGGACTGCGTGGGTTTGTTGAATGCACTCGTCCCATTGTTCTGTTCTTATTAGACGTGATAACAAGTCACAAAAGTCAAAGGCTGCATGTATAATACAGCACAAGCACAAAAAAGTCTCTATAATGAGCACATGACATGAAACTGATCAGTGCCTTGACATAAGAGCTTTAACATACACAAACAGCGCCATCCCGTGGGGGAAAGCGGACACTGCACGTCTACATTAAAAGCATACTTCAGAGTGACCACATGTGACCTTCAAAGGACGCTTTACACAGAATAAAAATGCTTTTCCAGTGTGTCACCGGCTGCCCCTCCTATTGTTGCGCGAATTCCTATATCCACTATTGGCTCTTTACGAGGACTATAGGAGACATTAGGTATGTCACCACCGCCTTTCAAGAGCAACTAATTAAAGTCAGGAAAGAAAAACGCCAAGACGCCAAAAAACCGCAGTTTGGGGGAGTTGGAGTCGCGCGTAAAGTCTGTGCGTAAAGCGTGCGTAAAAGTGTGTGCGCCCTTGGCCCCAAAAACCTCAATGAGCGAAATAATGCGTTTAAAATAAAGGGCTCAGCAAAACGCACGGGTTTATAAAGCAAACTTGGGGATTTTAAGAGGATCTTTGATGTGTATCAGAAGAGGAAAGCAGCTCTGGCGACTTTGGGACGAGGGTAATTTTAAGTCGAAGCAGAGCTGGCGGTGGAGGAGCGCATTGGAGTGGAGCACTGGCCGACTGCCTGCCTTCCCCTTTTTGCCTTCTTTTGCCTTTTGCCTTCGCTGACTGTGGGGCTTTGATGGCGCATGCTTGTTTGAAGTGGTTTTCGGGGGATGGGAGCAGCGTGTGGTGTCAGAGGGACAGGGGAGGCGCTGCGTAACGAGGAAAGAGGAGAGAGGAGGGAGGAGGGTGAGATAGAAAGGAAAGGAAAAAAGGGTCTGGGACAAGGTAAGATAAAAGACAAGTAATCGAGAGTGAAGAGGAAGTCAGATCTGGAGACAAAAGGATGGCACGCAGTCAAGTATGTCCTCCGAGTTGGACATTTGAGAGCGCTCACACCTTAAACTTATCGATGACGTGATCGGCCTGTGATTCCCTGCCAAAAGCCTTTACAGGACCTCACTCTGCCTCATCTTTTAAAGTGGGACTCCGCAGAATCCCCCCTAAGTCAGAGATTCCCAAACTTGCGCACGAAGTTGAGAAGAGTGTAATGATGAACAGGACGCACCGAACCACGAATAAAGGGTTTCCCAACCAGGGGTAAGCGGGCCGCAGGGGGTACTACAAGCACTTGGCAAGGCATTTATAGTCATTATAGACTATAGACAAGTAAGAATACTGTGAAGATATGCAAAGTGATTCCCTTAAATGACTTAAATGTATGCTTTTCTATTTACTGTAATGACAAAACATTGTAAAAATAATTGTCATCATAATGTTAAAACAAACTTTCTGAAAAAATGTGGGGAGGAAAGAGTCAGGATTAACTAGTTTTAAACACCATTTCATCATATTTTGTCAAACTTGCGTGCATCAAAATCAGTTCGTATACGAGGTGTACGGAAAAATCACCTTCTGTTTCAGGATGTATCAATACATTGCTGTGTATGCAGCTCAGGAGGTGGTGTACACATATGCACCAATTTCAACTGAACACACTGGAAAACTATTTAAACAACATGAAATGCATTGCTATAATATGTTATTGGTGCTTAAGCATAAAACAATGCTACAACAAACACATTCATGGACAGACTTTGATTCTCTTTTTGAGCGGAATCCACATGATCCATTCCACGGGTCCAATCACACCAGAACATGGATCAGAGACACCAGAACCCAGGTCAGAGACACCGGAACCTGGGCAGCAGCATCAGGCAGCAGTGCCACAGAAACACTCATGATGCATGGGCACTTTTTGAGGCAAACATTGTGTGAATGTTTTTTCTGCCTCACAGACTGGAACAAGCTCGTGCTCCGCTGGGACTCACACACCAGGGACTCAGTGAGGTCCTGCCTGGTCCATGTCCTGGTTTGAGCACCTTGTTGGACCATATTTCAGAGTAGTGAGTGTCCCGGGAGTTAAACATCTTAGACAGTAGCACTGCTTTCTCTGGTCTGGACGGGTTTGCAAAGTCTCGTGTTGAGCAGCGTGCGCATGAAATGCTGTTCGCCCGCTCTCCTCTCATTAGAGGAAGCAAAGCACGTCCCATAACAGGACTTTTGTCGGTCTGGATGAGTTCGTCAGAGCTGCAGCTCTGCACACACCTGTTCCCTCCAGCACAGAGTCTAAGGACCTGACTACATCTGCTTTCACTGGGTCAGGACATGGCCCAAACTCTTGTCTGGTCCACACTTTCCCCCCCATACATTGTAAACGCTTTTTATATGGTATTTAAATGAAAATGAAATGTTGGATTGTAAATAAGGTTATTTGAAACATTTTATAATCTTCTCAATGTGCAAAAAATAGTGTATTTGTTATGTTATTAGCAATTATTTATTAGTTCCTACTTATAGAAATGTTCTTTGTTGCCATGTTTTGTGTGTTCATTCTGCAAAACTCATGGGTGAGGCCTCACCGATCACCGATGCACCGATCCAATACTGGTATCAGATATTGGAGCCGATACTGGAAAAATTACGAGATCGGGTATTTGGATACAAATATTGGATACTGAACCAATACCTGCTTTGGCTCTCACCGTTTTAAAACAAAACTTTCATCAACTTAATCTAAGTGAATCTAAGTGAATAAATGCTGCATCCCAATGAGGAGAATCCAATCGCTGAACTAGTTTCACACTCCAAGAATATGCCTTTCTTTACAGCAATAAAAGAGGGAGTATTTTCCTAACCTTTCACAACTTTCAGTCACTTTTCAAAGTCGCTGTCACAATAATGTAAAATTTAAAAAAAGCTAAAAAATAGACTGAAAGCTCGCAATCGATAAAAATGTTTTATAATTACATGCAATTGTAAAACATGTAATTTTGTTACAAACTGCTGCATATTATATACTAAAGGAGGATAGCATATTTATATTGGGTATAGGACCTTTAACAATTAGACTACTTCACAAAGCCAAAGTCCAAACACTCAGTCTCAGGTGCGACGCCTTCCACTAAAAACATGTGCAATAGATTCTCCACTGGGCCTCTGGGACTTTCTCGGGTTAAACTAAGGTCAAAAGTGCCAGTTTCACACCAGTTCTGCCTAGACAAAATCATTCTTTCTGGGAAAAAAAGTATTTGTGCAAAACAGTCTTTAAAGGCACGCTAACCTGCCACCTCACATGAGAAAACCTTAGAGCGAGCAGCAGATAAGTGCATCTATCAGATCGCTCTGGCCTGATACGTGACAGATGTGCGTCTGTGAGCTTAAGTGTATTTGAACCGCTTCCTTCGACACACAAAATGCTTCCGTTTCAAGATATGTGTCAGCTTATCATGGAAGTAAAATCAGTGTGATATAATATTGTAATATCTTTAAAGAAGCAGCAACGACGTCTAGGGATGCTTTTCGCACGTAAGGTCAAGCACATATTGAAATATTGAAATACAGAGAATAAATAGTTAATAGAGGTAGACAATAGAGGTAAATAGTTATAGTAATGGGTATAACAAGGTGGTACCAGGTGATTGCAGCTTCTCCTTTGCTCCCAGTGTGATCATTGTAGTTGATGAATCAAGTCAAAATCCTCTATAAGTGTTTGTTTTGGCCACTTAAGCAAGATGTTATATATAAGGTTTATTGGAGCATGTCCATAATTGGTGCAGATCTCCTTCTAGCATCAGGTGAAGCAGAGGTGAATACATAAACTAACCCTAACTACAGCTACTATAACTCCAAATCCTAATGGAGACACATCGTTAATATAGTTTGTCTTAATTGTTTGTTTAGTTGGTAGATAGAACATGCATACATAGAACTCATGCATGCAAACACGCCACTCCAGTTTGTAGCCATTTTTGTTGTCCCACAGAAGCACACTCTCATTCATTCCGGCCTATTGTACATGCTTTTAGTGGCAGGGGGTACTGGAGGAAACCTACAATATAAAAATAAACCAGATGCACATATTATTCCAAGTAATGCCAGCCATAAAAGGCTAGTTGTATTAAGAAGGCATTCACAATATCAGAGTAAGACACTTACATGGTTTCTAACTAAATAATTTTATATTGACAATGTAGAATTGCTTGTTCTGATTTCCTTTTTTTTAAAAAACATGGACTAAACGTCTGCCTGTGATGTTATTTAATGTGGTTGTTATTGTATGATTTACTTGAATGTTCTTGTTCACACAACACCAGGCCAAGCAACATAAGCTAAAACTTCCTTTTGTGAGTTACGACTACAAGACAATCAAATTCCCATTACAAATATCACTGGCCAACTATAACCGGACTTTTAGATGTGTGGTCCATACTCATAAATGCTTGTAAGTGTGTCAAAATGTTAATAAACCGATAGCGATCACTTGTGATCTCAAGTCATGGATACAATTGGTTTTTACAGTGTATTCAGACACATGGAGAACATGCAAACTCCACACAGAAAGGCCACATCCGGCCCAGGAATCAAACCCGATCTGAAACGAACTGTAAAGCACAGGCACGATAGCCTAGAAACTGGATGCCCCCTAATGGCAGCAAATAGTTTTTGCTGCCCGGGAGGGTCTAGAGGACCTCGGTTGAAGTTTCCAAAAACCGGATGGGCCAATCAAATTGCGAAGAGGAAGTCTTTTTTTTCGGAGATCCGGAAGTCGGAGGGCAGGCTAAAGCATTTCATGACGTCAGAGGCGCGACGCTTTCAGCAGTAAACACACTAGCATGGCGGCCGCTAACGTGCAACTCTCGTTTGAGGCTGCTTTGACCGCAGTACAAAAGTTTTCTTTGGGTCAAAGATGTTGTGTGCCAACACACCCGCAACCCTTAAACTCTTCTCACAGAAACGACAACAATCGCTGAGCTCTGTTTTGTGCTACCACTCTTTGTTAGCCACTTATAGCATTCTACTAACGTTCGCTTCCGGCGCTCTGGTGACGTTGATTCGTCGTAGCGCTGTCCAATAGCAGCCGAGGGATTTGAATGACAACCGTATCTCCCGCCCCTCAGCAAACGGAGCTTCCCCAGACTAAACATCTTAAAAGGTGTGGGTCTGACGCGGCCAGGCTACAAGCACGATACTCTGAACCACCAAAAATGTGTAGCCTTAATTACTATTTTATTGAAAGATTTGATTTTGACATTGTAGGGACAGGGATAACAATAGTACTCCAGTTGAAAAAGGAAGTTTTTTTTTTTGCTTGATGCCCTTCCTGTCACAACTCAACACACATAATTGACAAGAATATAGAGTTTATAACATAATATAGAGGTTTAATGTATTTTATAAAGACAGGAACGTGACAGTATGTGCTCAGGCTGGGCATTTTTGGGACACAATACCAAATAACCACTTACAGTTAAAACTGTCCCTGACTAGAGTGTTTCAAACTGGACAGTCCTTTTTCAAATAAATGGAATAGAGCTGCACAGTTTTAGAAATAAATGTCCCAGTAATTGATATTAGATTTGTGATTGGTGTTTAAAAATTCACTTCTCAATTCCAAGGGTACATTTTAAACATACGACAGAAGACTGAATTCACAGCAGTGGTTATCAAATGGTGATCAAGATCCACTTTCAACTTTACTTTTAACTTTATCTCCAACTGAAATAAATGACCCACTTTTGGGCCTCACGCACAAGTTAAATAAACACTGTTGTACATAATTAAAAGACCCCAAAAGACAAGAACATGTGTTTTGCAAAACCTAAAACATTTCTAGCCTGTGTGATGTGCTACTTGTTTTGATATGGTTGAGATATAATTGTTTTGATATAATTGTGACTACTAAAAGTAAGCGTGGAACAAGATATATTTTGTCCTATTTTAGTATATTGTAAACTCAGATATTTCATAAATCATATGGTGCGTGGATATGGAGCTATATTATTGCTTTCTAATTATGTATGATTGCATTATCAAATACATATATTTATAATACTATATGAAAAAAAAACACTTGTATTACTTATAAAGGTTTTTTCATGAAAAACATGTTTAGACAAAGAACTTAACATATAAATACAAAAATAAAAAACTTTCTTTTCGATCCACAAACACACATGCACACACCATAAAAATCATAATAATCTTGTGAGGCCACGGTTTTAAGATGAATTCTGTTGACTCCATATATATACATACATCTATATTTGATTTTTTTCCCCAGTTGTGTAACAAAATTTGTTTTGTCCTAGTTGAGTATATTGTAAACTCGGTAATCTCGGGAAAGTTTGTCTAATTATAACCATTTGCATCAATTTCATAAACTTACAGGTAGTATTTTTTTATAATTTTTTTCCAAAATGACCCTAAAAAGTGACCCTGCAAGTTGCAAAACATGCTAATAAAGTCATCCTTGTGAAAAATTGGGATGTTAGAAATGTGTTAGGAAAGAAAAGAATGATTTAATGCACAATAATGCTTTTAAGACCACGATCAACAATTTCTCTTTCATTGATTGAAAAATAAAAGATATAAACCTTCCTTCAGCTGTGCCTCTGTCGTCTGTGGGCAAATTCTGGCACCTCCCTCTTATCTGCGTCTGGGCCTTGTAATAATGTAATACATGGCAGCTGAAGCGGCCTGTCCACAATGAAATCGAAGAGTGATAAAAATAAAAAAAAGAAGAAAAAGCACATATCTATAAATTGAGCCGGTCTATTGAAGCGCTTTCAGTTGTCACACATGTGCAGCATATTAACACACAACCAGCACTAAAGGGAAGAGCTACAATTAGAATAAAAGAGTTAGTATCTGGGCAAAAAGGATTGATAATGATGCCTCAAAACGGTCAGGATTAAGGCCTTTGTCTGATGGACATGTCTTTGAGCATGTCCAGGAGCATGAAAAATGAAATACTGAACTAATACAAAAATCACATGTTTGAAAAGGTTCAAACCACAGAGTTAGACGTTTTTATACACGATAAATCCCTAAAGAGAGGTGTTCTTACTTCCTAATTGCAAGCATTAAAATTATGATTCATTTACAATCTTATAATGGAATAAAATTTGTTTCTTCCTCTTTTAGTATATATATTTAGTATATCAAAATATAAAGCATTTGCATCAATTTGATCAATTTATGGGCTTTCTAGTATTTATGTGAAAAGTGCATCCTGCATGTTGTGAAATGCCCACATAAACTCATTCCTGTGAAGAACCGGGATGTTCAAAATGAGTTTGGTCCATGACAAACTATTTAATTTACTAACTCCCTCTTTAATGGGTTGAAAAAAAAAATCAGGTATATGACCTTTAATGAGGATACAAAACGCAAAATCCATCTTTTATTGTATATAATATGCAATGTTTCGATCAGAATGACTTCGTTCTTGAGGATAAACATGTGAGAAGTGAGAAGTTGTTGGTAAAGGTGTGAAACATGCACTAAATGTGGCCACAACCCTTATCTCTCAGAAAAGGTGTGACCCGGTGACACATTAGAATAGAAGAGTCGAGTGCTCACTATTGTATGTGCAGCTGCAGGGTTCTCCAGCCTTTTTGTAATAAAAACAGCAGAGAGTTACTTATGCTGTGATGGCCCTTGTGAAACTAAAGCGACTAAAGTGGAGTTAGAAGCCAAGAGGATAATTCAACACAATTAAAGAAAATGCCCTCTTTATTCGGGCTGTGTACCTTTAAGGTCCTAGTGTTACAATACATACCTCGATACAGGGCAGTGCCAATACGATATGTTTCAATACAATTCAGTTTCTACACATACAGTACATACTCAACACATCCATTTATTATCTTATTTTGTATTATTTTATTGTAGATATAATGCATAATAAGTGATAAGAAATGCAACTTAATACTATAATAAACTTTAGTAAAATATTGGTTTAAAAATTAAATGCATTTATTAAAATGATACAAAACACATTTTTTATGAATGTTGATATCAACCTTTGTATTACTTTTTTATCATTATTATTGTTATTATTATTTACTTTTGACTGCTCAAATTTTAGATTTAACTCTGGGTTTTGCTTTTGAAAAGTGTTTTTTGTTTTTGACTTTTGTCACAAACCTCTCAGGGAGGCGGAGTTCAGCCAATGAGAAGGCTGTACTCTAAGCCCCGCCTCCCTGAGAGGTTTGAGACACAAAAAAAGACAGTTCAAAAAGAAAAACCCACAGTCAAATCCACGATCAGAGAAGTCAAAAGCAAAAAAAAAGAAAAGAAAAGAAACAAAAAGATCGCAGCGATACAATATATACCTTAATACAGGGTAGTGCCAATACGGTATGTTTCGATACGATTCATTTACTACACATCGGCTACTGCTCGCTTTGGCTGATACTGAACGCATCCATTTGTTTATCTTATCTTCAATACAATGAAGAATAGTGAAAATATTATAATTAACATAGTTTTTTTTTACATTTAATTTTTTCTCCTAGTTTCTGAACAGATATTAATATTGGCTACAACTATATATTTCTTGTATGTTACGATACCAACCTCAATATCAATTTCAGAATGATATGACTTATAATTTTTTAAAATTACTATCATTTTTGCTAATAGGAGGACGAAACTGTTGTATGCGGTCACCATTTTGCATGTAAACCAAGCTCAAATCCCGAGCTTTAATCCCAGTGAGAAATCCAATTTGTCGGATAGAAAATCTGGCTTCCCTCAACACTCCGGCGTCTAACCCAAAAGTAAATTTTGTAACAGCTCATATGAATCCCGCCTGATGATTCTTTTTCCCCTTTGTGAATTGCCCGAACGGGGATTTGAAGGTGCGATTTTTAATATTAAAAAACAAAATTGCAATTCCAAATGGTCTCATTGAGAGGTTAACAACACATTGTCCCCTCGCTCCTGCAAGAACTTTCCAAGCCATTCCCCTGACACTGCGGCAACCACCAAAGTCCCCAAAAACGTAACCTCAATAAGCCATTGGCCTGCCCCACTGTCTGCAGGAGAAACATCCAAAGGGGCAATAATGGCATAAACATGTGGGCTCGCTCAAGGGATCTTCAAGAAGGGATTCCCCTTTAGCGCTGCTCAACATGTGACACTCCCTGAGAATGTGGGAACCAATCAGGACGCTCGCTCTTCTCCACATGTCTATACTCTCTATCCCTGAGTCCATCAGCTCTGAAAACACTGGGTCCCCAAACTGTCAGCCCCATCACTTCCCCACCTCCTCCGTCCATTCTTCATGCCGGGACATGCCCACCCGCCGCTCCCGACGCCTGTCCCCGACGCCTGTCCCCGACGCCTGCCCCTGATGCCTGCCCCTGATGCCTGCCCCTGATGTCTGCCCTTGACGCCGGGGCCGCTGAGGGCCGTCTCGGGGTCCCCTAACCGGGTCCTGTTTTTCCAGTGGGTTTGCTTTGTGTGTGTGTGTGTGTGTGTCAGGAGTGGATCAAATGGATCTAAACTGCGAAAAAGAGCTTGATCTAGTGCATTGTTTTTAGCAATTTTACACAGATGTTAATGAGTGAATGCTATGGAAGCAGATATGAGACAAAACTTTTCAAACGGCTTAATTATTATTATTTTTAGTATTATTATTATTATTATTTTTATGTAGCTATAATACATAATAAATGAAAATATAAAACTGATAAATAATGTAAATGATTGCTAAAATAAGCGTTAGTAAAATATTTGTTTAAAAATTAAATGTATTTATTAAATTGATACTAAACACATTCATTATGAATGTTGATATTAATCTTTGTATTACTTTTTGTTTTTACTTTTGACTTCTCAGATTTTGGCCTTTACTCCGGGTTTTGCTTTAGAAAAGTCTTTTATAGCTTTTGACTGTTGTCACAAACTTCTCAGGGAGTTCAGTCAATGAGAAGACTCTACTCTAGTCTTGTCTCCCTGAGGAGTTTGTGACAAAAAAGTCATAAGCAAAAAAGTCAGTTAAAAAAAAACAACTAGTCCAATCCACAAAATAAGTCAAAAGTTAAAAAAAAGCAACTAAAAAAAGCAGAAAAAAGCCATGTCAACATTCATCATCATAAATATTTAAAATAAATAAATAAATCTAATAAATATTTTACAAATGAAAATATTGTTTTTTTTGTTTTATATGTTCAATTTATATCCAAATAAAAATACTATTTTGTGACGTCAAAACATTTTGTAACTTATTGTATTTTGTTTTTGATGTTTTTTCAAAAATAATTTGAATAGTTTTGTCGCTCAAAAACTCCTTTTCTGTGCTTCTTTCCAATTGATCAATAAAACACAAACTATCCACCAGAGGGGGGTTGCAGCACCCTCAGCACCCTTAGTTCCTACAGCCCTGATCCCAGTTCTTCACATGAATGAGTTAATATCAGGTATGGGCAAACATTTTGATGCAAGTGCCACACTTGCATCAAAATGCCATTGAGCTTGGCAGAAGCCGGACCACTTACAGTTCCTTTCAAACAAGTGCAATACTCAAAGAGACTGAAACTGCCTAAAAATGTTACAAAGCAAAAAAATAGCTGAAGTTATGCATTATTTGTCTTTATGTCAATGAAAACATTGGCTAATCACATTTTAGCCAATGCATATCAGACTTGATCACTTTTTGTGGGCCGTATTGAAGGGTCAGGGTCACTTTTCATAGTCTCTGTCAAAGAAAGACCAGAAAAACAAACTGCAGCTGCACAAAAGGCTTTAGAATTAATATATCTTTCATAAGTGTCTGACTTTACAACATGCTGAAAGAGACCAACATTTCTTTACAGGACTAGAAACAAATCAGATATTGGATTTTAAAGTAATGCTATCAAGTACTTTAAGTACTTTCCATGACAATGGTCTTTATAATTTGATTTCTAAGTTTCTGGCTAATGTTACCATGGAGAGGGCACATCACCAGAGAAGACAATTGATCCATCATAAAGACCACTGTGATGGAAAGTAAAGACACTATGAAAACCACTGCTTTGTCACTAAAAGCTCAAATACGCACTTATATGAACGTTTTTTTTTTTTGCCTAAAAAGTTCTAGAGTGTACTTTTAATATTTCCAGCAGTCCGTTTTTCAAGTGTCTCTTTTAAATGAATGGATCCCAAAGATTCGTCTCCCATTACTGCTTTCCTCCCTCCATTACATCTGCCGCTATAAACCAGGGATAAGCCCCGCCCCTCACTCCTCTGTACAGTACAAGCATGTAAAAGTCCAATCCGCGATAACTCCATCTTCTTCATCTTTCCCCCCCTCTCTTTCTCTCTTTCTGTATTTTTTGCTGTTCGAGTCTTTTGTGTACAGTGCGCTGGGCTCACTGTGGCAGCAGCGTGCCAGAAAAAGCCACACAAACACACACACACACACACACACACACACACACACACAGTCACCGACACACAGCTGGGCCCCAGCTGCATACAAAGACTGGGGTTTGGAAATCAATGAAGGAGAAAGAAGAAAGGGGGGGAAAAAGAGTTTAAATAAATTGGCACTTGAAAAAAGAAGAACACGCAGAAAAGGGGAGAAAGCACATTGACTCGACAAAAGGGGCTGATCACCGAAAACATAATGTGACTGCATGTTTATGAATGTGGGCCTATGAAACGCAATAGGCCCGACTCCAGTGCCAACGGTCCAGTCCCAGCGAGGAGTGGCCGCTCTGCTCGAGACACCAAGACTCTGGGAGCAACAGCAAACACGGAGAAATCGACAAAGGACATCAAACTCCTGCCTCTAAAATGTGATTTCCCTTTCAGCCGGGGAGCACCTGGTGGCAATATGGTCATTTAGAACAGTTTTAGATCAGTTTAAAAAAAAACCCTACAGGCCAAATTTAGACTGATGTTGACCAACTTTCCAGTAGATTATGTTGGCTATAGATTATGTTGGCTATGGGTTGGCTGCTGTTTTTTGAAGAAAACATCTGAAATAAGAGAAGATTCACAATATACTAAACCTCTACTGGGTCTATAAATGTGTCATATGCAAGTTAAATTCCTGTAAAAGTGCTTAAATGAAGGCTGTTTATGGAGATTGTGAGCAGGTTTGGACTGAAATAAGAGAATGGAACAAGGATCAATTCAATTAAAATTAGAAACATGAAATTGAAGATAATCCAAAAACAATAGAGTACCCTGTTTTTGAGGAATAAGAGAAAATCCACAGTATACTAAACCTCTAGAGTAGGGGTCTCCAAACTTTTTCACAGAGGGCCTTATACTGAAGCATATACAGAATGGAAGGCCACAGATTGGTGCGTTTCTCACAATAAAATGTTAGTTTTTGAGGTTATAATTGTGCAGAATTATGAAACTTGCACCAATTCAGCCTGAGGGCCACCAAAAATTGGTCTGAGGGCCGCATTTGGCCCCCGGGCCGCACTTTAGAGACCCCTGATTTACAGTCTATAAATGTCCCTTTTTCATTATTCCATTATTATTATTCAATGTTTTCTTGCTTGCTAAGCCTTGGCTCACATTGGCAAAAGGCAGAGAAAATCAAACTTTGTGTCAGTTTTTGTTTTAAATAGATTGACCCAGTAATTACAAACATATTTACTATAAACAAGGCAAAAACATTGGCATCCTACTATAAGATATATATGGAGGGTATGCTGGTGATGTTATAGCATAGCAACAACATAGCAACGGAAGCGAAATGAGTGCCAAACGTGGCTTTTTGTTTTATTTTGAAAATCTCTCTGTATTGAATGCTATAGAATGCTGTTTTAACCTGGTTCAACTGTGAGCTGACATTTCAAGTTCAGATGACAGTGAGTGACCACAAGATTCAGCAGGAAGTGTCACTCATGGGCAGCTTTTTTAGGTTAGTCTAATCAGCCCAGTGCACCTGCCAGATAAGGTCGTGAATAGAAAACTGCTCCTTCTGGGACACGTTACAATGACGATGAACAAGAGAATACACTTTTATAGTGCGCTATTGTTCTGCAAGATGTTTTTACTTATTTTATGATTCATTTGTTTATCCTTGTACTAATATTGCTGCAATGTTGGCTGCTGATATGCACCAGAAATTGCTTGCAGATCTGTAGCTTCATATTGTTTTGTTTAAGGCAAGGAGCATAAGCAATACTGACCTATGCGGCCGATCAAAAGGTTTTTTGTTGTTG
>JAADKR020000022.1:8237274-8251215 GCA_011763505.2 Lythrypnus dalli | reverse complement strand
TATCTATCTATCTATCTATCTATCTATCTATCTATCTATCTATCTTCAAATTGCACTAAATCACATGATCAAAACAGCACAATTACATATTCCGATAATACTTAATCCTCTGTCTTTCACAATTGACTTGAATTCCCCCAAAGTCACAGGATCTGTCAATACAATCTGTCAGGTCCTTTTGCAGATCTTCCATGTTGATGAGGCAGAAAAAGCCTTTTTTCCCAGGGTTTTGACTTTTGGGACCTGCATTTGCATAAAGTTCTGAGAACGCAGGCCATAAATGCTGAGGTTTCTGTACAAATACATTGAGTCCAAGAACAGATTTATGAATAAATGTCAACCAGTGAGAGTCTACGAACAGACAAAAATGTACAAAGCTGCAACTAGTAATAAAACACAAGCACAATGGTATAACATATCCATTTTCATTAAGAAATGATGAGGAGCATGCACAAAAAGCAAGTCTCCATAGTCCAACAGAGGCAAAAAAGCTTTGGTGAACAAATGTTTTGAAGGAACTAGCCCCAATCTTTTATCACTTTATTTGCTGTAATTGTTTGTAACATTTTCACTGTTGAGTCCAAAATTATTCCTAACTTCCCTTATACATTTCTAAGATCCCAGTTGTTCACAGGGATGGATTTAGAAGCACATTTCACAACTTTCATGGTCACTTTTCAGGGACACTATCACAACAACTTGCCTGTGAGTTCTTGAGCAAAAAAAAAACTTTTAAGTAGATATACAGTGTCTTTTCACCAAATGTCTACTTTTACAATTCAAAGAAGGAAAGAAAAAAGATTTTTTTATCACATGACCAGGAACAATATCAGGTACAGGACCTTTTGTTTAAACTGGTCGCCGCTATAGAGTAACTATAGCTGTATTTTACACTGCTGCAAAGAACAAGCAATGCATTCGATACAAATATATATATATCATCATAGTAGCAATACATCTCCGAGACCCTCAATATGCATTCAACATGAATTTGGAGAAGCTGAGCTCTAATGTCCAGAGTCATGTTTTTGTGTAAATCAAATCATTCAGCATTAGGCAAAGTGGTACCAGATAAATAATATATGAGCAGAACCATTTTAGAGCAAGGCACATCAGATAAGATGTAAAAAATTATATAAAATACCAATTTCTTACTTTAAAAAATAATGGAAATATTTGCACTGTTAAATTCCCTTGAATCCCTTTAACTTCCTAAAAGTAATTGTGTGAGTTCAGCAAAATGTTTATTTACCTAAAGTCACTGAATACTTTAGCTCATTATAATTTGACTGAATGAGTAAAGAAGTTGTCAAACATGTGACTTGTTATACATTTACTAACAAATAAAGAAAAGTGGATACTAAGTAAAGTAAGAACAATTAGAATCAATAAATTAAATAATTAAAGCATAAACTTGTTTGAACATAGGTGCAATATGCAGCTGTTTATGGTTATGGTTATCATGGTTATTTTAGTTTACATCAGAGTGGCCTCTATGATGATTCAGGAACTTTTTTTAGGGTTTCTGGTACACCTACAAACCTATCACAAACAATCCTGTCAGAAACCCTAGAAAACAATTGAGCCTGGAGCGCCACAGGTGCCACTTTGATGGAAAGTGAAGGAGCCATGATAATCACCCATTTAGCTGCTTTGCCACAAAAAGGTCAAATATGCACTAATGCCAACTTTTTATTCCCATAAAAGATGCATAAAGCACTTTAAAGGTACACTATGGAACTTTTTAGGCAAAAAACACCTTTGATATTAGTGCTTATTTGATCTCTTAGTGACCCAGCAGCTATGGGTGGTTATCATAGAGTCTTTACTTTCCGTCACAAAGGCCTTTATGACGCTCCAAGATCAATTGTCTTCTCTGGTCACGAACCCTCTCCAAGGGAAGATTAACCAGAAACTTTAGAAATCAAACGATAAAAACCATTGTGATGGAAAGTAAAGGTGCCATACTAACCACCCATAGCCCCTGGGTCACCAAAAAGCCAAATATCACAGGTATTTTTTGTTCCTAAAAAGTTCCATAGTGAACCTCTAAAGTTTAAGTTTCATTGAACATAGGTACATTTAGCAACTTTTTATGCAACAAAAGCATAGTTGATATTAGTGGGTATTTGACCTTTAGTGACACATCAGCTGTGTGGGTGGTTATCCTGGGGCCTTTACTTTACATCAGAGTGGCCTCAATTGTCTTTAAGGGTTTCCGGTACACATACACACCTATCAGAAAACCTAGAAAACAATTGAGGCTGGTGTGTCATAGATGCCACTTTGATGGAAAATAAAGGCATCATGATAGTCACCCATTTAGCTTCTGTGTCACTAAAAGGTCAAATTTTAGTCAGCTAAATTTAGTTGTTTACTAATTTAGTAATTTAGTCAGAATGTCAACTCTTTTTCCCCCAATAAAAATTTGCATCAAACACCTTTAAGAATACAAAATCTTACTGAATGACCAAAAAGAGACCATTTTGATCTTCCCTTCCAAAATTACACCTCTATCCAACACTTGCCTCAACACTACCTTTATATTTGCAAACTGTGAAAAACAACATGTAAAACCCCCTCCATCCCTGTAGTGACAGCCGGGGGTTTGTGCCTTTAATGGATTGTGGAAGAGAAAGCATCCTGAGCTGAAGGTGGGTTGGTTTTAAGGTTGGGGGTGCTCTTGGTAGAGGGAGGGGAAGGAGGAGGGACAGAAGGGGTCATCCTGGGCCTTTTGTGGTGGGACAGGCCGGGCAGAGGAGAGCGGGGCAGCTCGAGGGGAGGGGGCCGTAAACTCAGCTGCCGGCGGAGGTCACCAAGGTGCAGAGGTGCAGCAGAGGTCCTGGGAGCTCCGGCACAAAGCATTATTCTCATTATACCTTCAGCCATCAAATCAAATGTGAGCCCTGCCTTCCACAAAATACTCATTCGTCAAACGCTGGCTGTTAAATTTCATGGACAACTGTGTGATCAAGTTTACTGCACCTGCTTTAATAAGTCATATAAAAAGATTAAAGGGGGAAATAAATTCACGCACGCACATCTCCATCCCCCGTCAAAATGCTTAATTTTAGGAGTCTGATAAAGAGAAAGAAAAGCACTGCAGCTTTTAACAGTCTTGTTAAAAGCAAGCTCCTTCCACACACATAACTCAGATGTAAAAAGGAGGAGAGCGGAGGAAGCAGTCCCACTGGGGTTTTGTCCCTGTCTGTGGTCTAAGGGTTCAAAGCATCCCGCATGGGGAGGAGAGCTCTTAAACAGCATATTAAGCAGGAGTTAATTATATGCCAACCTATGGGACAAAGGGAGGGAGAAAAGCTTTCCCTTGAATGGCAGGACAAGAAAGGGAAAAAGTCATTATGATGACCACTTGTTTGCATCTGAAAAAAAAGGTACTCGTCTGATTTGGACATTTTCATTTGTGTGTGATGCTGCTGGGGGGAAAAAAGTGGATATCGTGTCGTCTATTGCGGACGCGGCGTGAAACTTTTATGAGAAAATAAACAGAGCGAGCAGATGTGGAGAAGTGCACACACAAGCACATGTTTAGGACTAGAGAGTAAGTGATAAATTATGTGAGATTGAAGTTGTATACGAGTATTAGTGAGAAAACAAAAGTAAATAAGCAAACACACTGAAGCAAGCTGAAATGACTTGTGCTTAAGAGGTGAGCACTGACAAATGAGTTCAACATGTGAGTGTAGTAACTGATTAAAAAGTATATTAGAAATGAAAATGAGTACTCAGTATTGACAATCTAAAGGCTTGGGGTGTCCAAACCTTTTCACCGAGGGCTGTATATTGAAGTGTAGTAGAAGTATAAATACAGTTTAGAGGGCCATAGATCCTGGTCAATCCAGGGAACACCTCAACTAGGTGCATATGGCAGAGGTTTAATCCATAGCCCATATCTTTATTTAGGCTTATAATTTCTATTTCTCACAAAAAATGTTAGTTTTTGAGGTTATAATTGTGTAAAAAGTTATAATTGTACAATCTCTTGCAATGTGTGCCTATTCAACAAGTGGCCTGAGGGCCATCAAGCATTGGTCTGAGGGCTGTATTTGTCCCCTGGGTCACACTTTGAACACCCCTGCTACAGGCCATACATTTAACGAGATTCCAACTTCTTTTTCTCCTGTGGGTTAGGGTATCCTTCAAACTTAAGCATAAAAGTATATTAAATTGCTTATAGGGAGTAGATATTTCCAATAGAGCTTATGCATATGATGTCATTACATAGAAACAGCATTGAAGTTAGAATTCCATCGCAGCAACAGTGGATTTTCCTCTTGGTTTTCCACTCAGTTTTGCTGTCATTGAAGATTCTATTTCTATTTAGATTTTGAATGTGCGTGAAATGTGCATAACCTCAATATGGTAATTATGTTTAAAATGTTCACAAAGAGAAAATGTACCATTATATTTGAGTGACAATGATCACATTTGATTCATCAGGCTAATTTTGCAGAAAAACCTTTGTGAGTTACTTAGAAATTAGTGTAAAGTTAAGTGATAAATTATGTGAGATTGAAGTTGTATACGAGTATTAGTGAGAAAACAAAAGTAAATAAGCAAACACACTGAAGCAAGCTGAAATGACTTGTGCTTAAGAGGTGAGCACTGACAAATGAGTTCAACATGTGAGTGTAGTAACTGATTAAAAAGTATATTAGAAATGAAAATGAGTACTCAGTATTGACAATCTAAAGGCTTGGGGTGTCCAAACCTTTTCACCGAGGGCTGTATATTGAAGTGTAGTAGAAGTATAAATACAGTTTAGAGGGCCATAGATCCTGGTCAATCCAGGGAACACCTCAACTAGGTGCATATGGCAGAGGTTTAATCCATAGCCCATATCTTTATTTAGGCTTATAATTTCTATTTCTCACAAAAAATGTTAGTTTTTGAGGTTATAATTGTGTAAAAAGTTATAATTGTACAATCTCTTGCAATGTGTGCCTATTCAACAAGTGGCCTGAGGGCCATCAAGCATTGGTCTGAGGGCTGTATTTGTCCCCTGGGTCACACTTTGAACACCCCTGCTACAGGCCATACATTTAACGAGATTCCAACTTCTTTTTCTCCTGTGGGTTAGGGTATCCTTCAAACTTAAGCATAAAAGTATATTAAATTGCTTATAGGGAGTAGATATTTCCAATAGAGCTTATGCATATGATGTCATTACATAGAAACAGCATTGAAGTTAGAATTCCATCGCAGCAACAGTGGATTTTCCTCTTGGTTTTCCACTCAGTTTTGCTGTCATTGAAGATTCTATTTCTATTTAGATTTTGAATGTGCGTGAAATGTGCATAACCTCAATATGGTAATTATGTTTAAAATGTTCACAAAGAGAAAATGTACCATTATATTTGAGTGACAATGATCACATTTGATTCATCAGGCTAATTTTGCAGAAAAACCTTTGTGAGTTACTTAGAAATTAGTGTAAAGTTCCTCCAAGGTATATGATAGAGACCCATGTCCTATACGTTCAATTGCTACTTTTCAACATTTCTCATTTAAATTACTTCTTTTCTACGGTACTTTATGTATATGGCATTCTCAGAACTTTGGGTTGATTACATGCTGCTTCATATTAACAGTATATAACAACATTTTAAACCTTCTCTGTCTCTATAAAGCAGCAGTGTATGGCTCTATCCTCTATCCATTGCTCATATGCACCACAGCACCAGCCCTGACCCTGTTGTTGTGGATTTTACTGCTATTGTTTAGAGTCGTATCTCTGTCCGCGGCTCACTGTCTGTCAGTAGAAAACTTCCCTTTTTCTGCTCGGAGCATATGAGTCAAGCCCTGGCCCATGTGCCAGGCCTGGAGTGGCCCACCGCGAGCCGACTGTGCCATGCCACAACACCGCAACGCCAATATAGTCTGGGGCCCCCGGAACACCGAACAGGCCAACTCTGTAAAAAGTAATGACTTTACAGTTTTAAAAATACAACAAAAGCAAGAGGAACAGCGCGTTATGAGCCTGTTAAATTAGGCAAGAATAAATGACAGGTAGCTCTTAGTGACCACACACCAGCGGTTATTTTAGTTGTGTGAGTGAATGAAGGCAACTGGGGCAGATAACAACAACTGTACAACCACACTCAGGCAGAAAGAAACAAGCAAATACAAGAACTGTATACTGTATGTAACAATATGTGATTTATTGCAGAGGTGGTTGATAGCCTTTTAATTTGGCCTGCAAAGATTTTTAAGATGGATCCTGGGGACTTCTTGCATTGGCTATAAAGCGTGACTGTTTTTAGTATCACCTAAAGAACCACCAGAAGTACCTCAGTTTGAGAAACACTGGTCAAGGCCATTACATTATTTGTTTGTACATTGTGTTTGTTTCACAACCCCTCAATATTGGCCCTGTCTCAATGTGGCCCTTAGCTTAAATTGGCACATATACTGTATCTGCCACTGAACATGCTTTGATACCTCTGCTTCTTTTTTTCAACAACACCAATATGTCCAACTTTTTAGTATTAAACAACATCCTGCTGGTCCATAGGAATTATTAATGTAGTGTCACTGGTGGTCTTCAAGATTTGGTGTTAAGTGGAACATCTTTCCAATGTGCTGAACTGTTCACATCATGCTTTTTATTGTCACATTGTTAAGTATTTTCCAACTTTTGTTTGTGCACTTATTTTAACATAAGACATCTCATGTTTTTTTATGGTCCTTTCCGCTCATTCAGCATGAAACACAGTGTCCTTTCAATCAGGACTGAATGCCTGTAAAGCAAACTGCCACTGAAATGTATTGATAATGCTAATTTTTCCAGAATCTTTTCCTCCTGGCAGCGCTGGACAGACCACAGTCTGCGGAAGACTTATCCAGGTCCTTATGTCACCAGAAGAAACCCCAGTCTATTTCTGCTCAGCGCTCATTCTCTTCTCTTCAATGAGATGTTAAAGCAGTGACAGGCCTGGGTCATCCAAAACAAGCTGGACTAATAAAGCTGCAGTGGAAAAGTTAGTGCTGCTGCCCTAAGTATGTGGTATACTGTATACTTTTCAAATGTCCTAACAAAATACATACACTTCCTGGCCAAAAAACATCACACTGATGAATATACTGCCCTCTAAGGCTAAAGAGCACCTGTTCTTTGTAAGCTTTTCATCAAAAACACTTGAATTTACTCAGTATTTACTTCTGCAAAGACAAAAACGGTCTCTTTTCTAGGGTCACACTAATGTGTTGTTAGACAATTTTTAGCTTTGCTTACAAGACACATTTGCTGTGGCATTGTTTTAAGCTTCTGTGATGTCACAGAATTTATTTCTGTCCAGTGGTGATTATAGGAGAGATGAATCTCTCAATGGGGTTAAAATCTGAGCTTAGTTTGGGCCAATACATGTGTGAAAATGATGTCTCATGGCCTTAAACCACTGGCACAAACTGAGCCCAATTTCTTGGCACCATCATTTTGAAATATATGCTCACGCCATACGGGATGGAAAAGGGAATCATTTGGTCATTCAGTACACTTGGTTTGTCAGTGAACTGAGTTTTCTGACATATAATGTGGCTGAACCAAAACCTGAACTCCCCAGATCCAGGTGACAGCTTTATAGTTTGTGCAGGCAGTGTAAACATAACCCATTCTCAGATCTGAGTTAGGACTACTGAAATATGTTTGATTTCTCTTCATGAGAAGACTTGGGCAGTGCTTGTCCTCAGGCTGCACTGCACTCTATTGGAAGACAACAGTCATTGCATTGATTAAAAGTACAAAAAAGTAAAAGTACAAAAAACAATGAATTAAACAAGTTTTGCCTCCAAACAAAACATATTTATTCATAAATTGGTAAAATATAGGACATTTGTATAAAAATGTAGAAAATTGTACACAAAATATAACACTTTTTTTCTCTATTTAGTTAATGCTACCATGTAAGCTTTCTGTTGCTATGGTGATATTCTTTTGCCAGCAAAAAGTCCAAAAGGAGGATGACAGGTAGAAAACACAAGGAAACGACATCCATAAAGTTCATTATTATAAAAGCATTTCTATACAAACTCTCTTACATTCTAGAAGGGCAAAGTCAGTCAAAGTCACTTGTGTTAGTGTTAAATACAGTTGTGCATCGATTCTTCTGTCAGGCGAAAGGTGTCTTTGGTTGGTTGTTACATTCCTAAAAGAAAGATAATACTACTTTAGCACGACTCTGATTGTTGCAGCTCAATGTGGCCTCAATTCCCCCTAAGTTCAGAATGACAAGTGAAATACAGTCATTCAATACTGCCTTTATGTTGACTGTAGGTGAATATTAGTGCAGTGCAATGGAGGATTCATCATAAAGCTACAGGAACACACACACACACATCAGTAAGTACCTATATCAGATCCAAACTACAGTTGAAAATAGAAACTATGTATATTGACAAGGTAATACAATAGTACCTTTGATATTATTGCAAAGTATCACGGCAGAGTGGTGAGCAATTGAGGGAAGTTCAGTAAACATAAACATTAGAATTTAATGAATAAGCCACTTTGTATGTACCTTAAGAAGAGAAAGGCCCCATCAGTCTAGTAAAGCTGCTCTCGAAACATGGAGTGCAATCACTTTGTCTTGAAAAGGCAATTTGATTATCCGTCATTCAACCACAAAAGTCCTGAGTGTCTGAGTATAATAAACTATAGTGTGCATATTGTGAGAATACTGAAATGCTTCTTGTGAAGACTGGTGCTGTTAAGTGAAGATTATTAATTAGTAGAACTGAAAATGCTCTCTGTCATGGACATGTATGACAAACACAAATGTTATAACATATAAATGTATGTAAAGTCTATGTACATGTCCTTCGTAGCTCCAAAGCCAGGTGTGGTGGCAGTGCCTGTAATGGTTCAGCATGGACCAGGCTTTGAGCTCTGTGTCTAGAATTAAGGCAAATCTGCAGTAACAAACATCATGAAACAGGAGAGAAGGCAGGCTGGTCAGTCACCTTTGGTTTCTTAAGTGAGACTTTAACTTTCACTGAACACTGAGCACCCATGATTATCGCTGTACCATAATTGTGTAGAAACATTGGCCATTCAAAATGTTCTTAAACACAGTGAGAGTGAAGAATCAGCTGGACTCAAAAAGGAAACACTATGTGGCATTAAGTCCTGTGTACACATAAACAAAGATGCCCTCAGACTTTAGGACATGGTGTTCAGGTATTTGTTCTCCCCAGCCAGTGAAGTGAGCATGGAGGTCATGTCCCCCACTGCCATGTTGGGCAGTCCTGAGCCTGAAGCGAGGCTCACAGAGGTCTGGGGCGTGGTGAGGCGGGAGGAGGCCTGGGAGGAGGAGCCCAGCGGACCTGGAGCAGTATTTCCTGAAGTAAAGGCAGGAGAGTCTGTGTCATCAATGATGGACGTGAAGTCTATTCGAGCATTATCCAAGTCCAGGTTTTCTAAGGTGTTGGACATGGGCCCAGGGTCAGAGAATGGAGCCAGAGCTCCAGCCTTGTCCAGACTCAAACATGGACCATTCTGTGGGTCTAAGTGTTTCTCCATGTCCATGCTAATTTGACCCGAGTAATACATGTTATTGTTTGTGGGAGAAAACATGTCATTTTGGGGGGCCTGAGGGTGCTGAACGGGGGGAAGCCGGACCCCTCGTCTTGGGCTGGAGATGGAGTGGACAGGACTGAGGTGCGGTGGGCTGTACCCCCCTCCCACTTGGGACAGGCTGTTCTGGCGACTCAGAGGCTTCCTTCCTGGAGGAGGCCTGGGGACTATGTCCTGGTTGTAGCAGGGGCCTTGATGAGCAGCCATCTGCTGGTCTTTTGGAGTCATTGCAGCTCGGCTGTGAGCTGGAGGACTCAGGACCATGTTTTGGTTGGGGTAGGGAGGATAGGCCTGGTTAGGATAGGGATTCTGGCTTTGGTGCTGTGGACTGTGCTGCATCATTTGTCCAGTCACGTCCATGCTGTCAGAGTGAGGAGGGGCTTTGACCTGCTGTTCATTCTGCTGTTCCCACATGAGAGCTTGCTGAGACTGTACATAGTTCCTCACCATCATCTCCTTCACCTGGATCATGGGCGTCTCAGACCTCTGCCCCTCTGAAAGTGCATTACCAGCGCAGCCAAGACTCATGCTGCTTCCACTTGGAAAGGAGCTTTGGTTTTGGAAATCACAGCCCATGCTGTTGGTGTTTCTCATCATGACCTGCCCTGGCTGGTAGCTCTGGCCCGGCTGCAGATGCATTCGCTGCTGCTGCTGGAGCTTGGCACTCTGACAGGCATCACCAGCCCCCATCCCAGGATGGAACTGCTCAGGTTTAATGGTGAGCTTGTGAGTGCCATCTGGACCGTTGTACAGGCCTGGCTGATTGTTATTGTAGTGGGATTGAGCCTGCATGTTGGGATCTCCATAAGGCATTCCTCTCTGGTCCTGATTCCAAGGCCCTGCACCGGTGTCACCGCCGTGGCCTAAAGGCGGGTAGTGAGGGCCTGACGGGCTGAGCTGACAGTTGCTCATGCCGTACTCAGCCTGCTGGAGAAGGGTATTGGATGATACATCTCCCTGTGGGTAATGCCCCTGGTTATAGCCCTGATCGGTGCAGCCCAGTGTGTCATGACCTGGTGACAACTGGTTTGACAAAGGTGCTCCGACGCCCTGCTGCTGGTACCCCACGTAACTCCTCTCAGGGCCAATGTGCTGCTCCATTCCCATAGACTCCATAATGACGTTTTCAGTGATGCTGGGCGGGCGAGGGGAGTAGATGTGCCTGGCCATGTTGGAGTCGGAGCCGCGATGCTGGAGGGCGTTCCTCCGGCTCATCAGAGACACATTAGTGAGGCTGTTGAAGCGCTTGGTGAGGGCTTGAGGGTCCGCCGCTGACCGGACTGGATCGCTGGCCCTTCTGGTGTTGATCCCTGGAGCCTGGTGCGGGTAGATAATCCCAGTGCCATATTCTGTGTTAGCACTGTGTCTTCGTGGACCTCCGTGTTGAAGGAACGGAGGCAAAGGCTGGCCCTGATATTCCCCTAGCACGCCCCCTCTTCTCGCTGGTGTCCCGGACTGCTGCTCCATGTTGGGTAGAGGGGTGGGAGGGGGTCCACCTGTTGCTGCAGCGTATTTGGCTTTCAGATTGTACTGCTGCGCTGGGGTGAAGTTGGCCAGGCCTGGTAATCCACTCGAGGGACATGGTGGACCTCTGCGATTCATCTCAGGGGACAGCGGATCTCCTCCTGTGCTCCGCTCCGGGCCAGGGAGGTGTCCCCCGGCCCCTCCCATCTGGGACACCTCACTGGATCGCCGGCTGGACAGGTACGGCGACACCATGGAGGAGCGGCGGCTCACGGTGTAGGCGGAGCTAAGGCTGCTGGTGCCACTCCCTCTCCGGTCGGTAGAGCAGCCTCCTCCCATTTCGTGACTGGACAGCTCCATGACCCGGCGGTTAGAGAGGAGAGGGGAGGGAGCACACATGCCCATGTTCTCTCCCGCACCTGGGATAAAAAAAGCATATGGTTAACTTTGACAAGCAATAACTTTTCATATGAGTAAGTAGACATTTACTGCTGTTAGTATTGTTTGTTCATTCTACCATAATTTTGAGAGGACTGTTTGAGAAAAATGTGTTCAACTACTTACAGTAACGTTTCAGGTATAGCACTATAGAGGCCACAAGCAGCAAAAATGTCTGTACTATTTAGAATCAGATATGAGACAAATCTACTCAAATTACTTCGAAAGAACACAAAGTGCATTTTGTGATTATACAAAATATGATTGTTTTTTTTAAACTTTTTTTTTAACTTTTGACTTCTTGGATTTTGAATTTGACTGTTTTTGCTTTTGACTTTTGTCACGAATCTCTCAGGGAGACAGAGTTGAGCCATTGAGAAAGCTCTACTCTAAGCCCCGCCTCCCCAGGAAGTTTGTGTCAAAAAGGTCAAAAGCCAAAAAAAAAAAAATTCAATTTATTTACTTTTTAACACATTTGAATTATCAATTTTGTATTTTCAAATATTATTTTTTTCATAATTAAATAAAATAATAATTGAAAACATTGAAAACATATAGCAACTTCATAACATAATTAAAACAAGCAGATCAGATCCAATTTTTAAACACAGCTATTGATAAAAAAAAAATCAAAATTATCAGCAAGTGTGCTCATGGATTGTGGCCAACAGACACTGACACTGATCACTCATTATAACATAAGTTTAGATTTCACATATGGACAGATAAATATATAAGTAATAAGCAGAGTGAGCAGAATCAGCAAGAACAGTGAGAGCTCTGTGGACTCACCAGGAATAGCCGGCAGTTTGTTATTGTTGCAACGTGAGGGCGGAGTCGGTCTCCGGATCTGCTTGAGTTTATCGATCTTCAGGTTCTCCAGCCTCTTGAGGGCTTGAGCAGACATCCCCACTCCTCCTGTCTCTCCTCCTGCAGCTGCTCCTGCCTCCTCCAGCGCCGTGAGGTCCTCCAGGCTGCCTGCTGCGTTCAGGTTCATCTCCACTCCACTGTCATTGTTGTTACCGCTGCCCAGGGGAGAACGCTCACTGCTGCAGGAAGACTGGCCTCCGGGACTGGGCTGGGACTTCTACAGCAAAGGATATGTATGGAATCAGATATGAAGCACAACTTACTTCTAAAGAATTGTAAATAAAAATGAAATACAATATATATTTAGTGATTTTACAAAATATTATGTTTATTTAAATAAATAAAAATATATAATTGAAAATATAAAACTGATTATGCAAATGTATAAAAAGTTCTGTAATAAAATATTACTAAAAAATATAATGAAATATTATAAATCAAATATTTTATTTTGAATGCTGATATTAACCTTTATATGTTTTTTTCTTCTGTTTTTTACTGATTTCTCTGGCTGAACTCTTCTTTCCTGTTATATTTGTATAGCATTCATTTGTCTTATTTATCAATTATCTTGTAATTTTACAAAATGTATGTAGTATTTTATTTTTATTTATGTTTCGTTAAAAGTAATTTGAATAGTTTCACATCTGATTCTATAGACATGGGGTTCATTTGTGGCTTATTTATGCATGACAGAAACAAAGGAATACTACAGTTCATTCATGTGACAGGATTTGATGATAAAGTGCATCTAAGAAGCTTTCATTTTCACACAAATTTTACTTTACAATAAAATGCAAAGGGGAATAATAAAAAAGTGGACCATAAAAATAAATAGGACGGACAGAGACCTAAAGGCCGCGTGCACTTCAACCAAAAGATTTATAGTTGTTCACACTCCTTGCAGAAAATAGAATATCAGCTTTGAAACACAATACAACCTCTACCTTCCCAGTTTGTTCTACTCACCAGAGTCGTCTCGGGGGTCAGCAGTTTGCAGTCGTCCCTGCGTGGCTCCTCCTTCTCCAGCAGCAGCTCTGACCCCCCGGGCGTCATGGCGTTGTGGGGGCGGGGCCCGGTGTCCCCGCGGTGCTTCTTGGTGATGTGCGCCTCTGGACCATGCACTGTTTTCACGTGTTTGCGCAGGGAGCTGGGGTCGGTGTAACGTTTAGTGCAGCCGGTGATCTTGCACACATAAGGTTTCTGCATACAGCAAAAATGATAATGGAATAAATAAAATAAATCTCTTGTATTGTATTTATTGTCAAAGCTATACCTCATTGGAGTGCGTCCTGTTCTGATGCTTGGCCCGGTCAGATGCATTAGAGAAGGCCTTGTTGCAGCCTTCATGCTCGCACACGTAGGGTTTCTCTCCAGTGTGAGAGCGCAAGTGCGTCTTCAGGTTCTCCAGGCGAGAGTAGGCCTTGTTACATCCCTCAAACTGATGGAGAACAGCATTGAAGATAACCAATACTTATAATATACGGTAGCAAAAGTCAAACACTGCTGGTTCTTGGTCTAGTGCAGGGGTAGGCAACCAGCCACATGCTGGTGTAGCTCTTTTCTAACTAAAGGTTACA
>JAADKR020000022.1:8216425-8228527 GCA_011763505.2 Lythrypnus dalli | reverse complement strand
AAATGTCCGTGAATGCACTCAGTTCTTGGTTGGGAATCCTTTTGCACTGACAACTGCATCAATGCAGTGCAATTTATCACAATATTCTAATTTTTTGAGACAGTCCTGTATATGTAGCTTTAGTTGAGTGCACTAATCAGCAGTCAGAGGAAGTGCTAAACAGAGCCACGCCTCAGCTGTCCTGGGATAGTAAAGCCTAAAAAAAAGGTTGTAAGGTCTATGCACATTTACAAAGATCTGGATGCACCTGTCAGTCTTACTCTAGGGCAACTCAACAGACCGTCAATGGCCACCAGGTCAGAACCACAGATTAAGCAAGTTGAACTGGATTAAGATGGTAAAGCTACATGAGCCAGCAGTGTGTCAATTTAACTAAAAGTGAATATGAAGTTATGTATGTGTTTAAAAACTAATGTATTCAGTGAGCTCCTTAATTGTGTCACCTAGTATGTATTTGCAGTGGAAACAGTAAACTGCCTTCATATTAAAAGTAAAACACTTCAGTCATGGAAAATTAAGAATATGTGGAGACACAATTTCCTGTTTTAAGAAGTCAGTCAATCTGGTGCTCAAGCAATGCTGTTTTTGTGAATTGCAGCTCATTTCTTTACATTGGCAGCGGGAATGCTCCTGTGCCCACTTCTTTCATTATTGTAGAAAACGAATTCTCAAACAAAAAAAGATCAATTTGTGAAAATATTATATGATAAGCTGAGGTTTGTTGGGGTTGCTGTGAAAATGAAGATTGAGTGTAAATTCAGTCTGGAAGGCTCTTAAGCAGGTTGCCTCATCCATTCACCTCATTGTAGCCACACCTCGCCCAATCAGCATCCCAGCCTCTCCTTCGTCTAAGCCAATCAACGCAAGGATTTCATATTTAAACCTTCCCTCTTTGTAATTCATCCGCTCACCAACCATGCTCCAACCCTATCCTCTCCCCAGCACCACCTTGGCCACCAAGATACTCCCTAAAGCTCCTCCAGCAGCTCAGACGTATCAGAAGTTCACAACATTCATGCCTTCTGCTGGGACTCGAGTGCCAAAGATTCAAAATCATTAAATGTTTTCTAATCTCTTTCTGTTTCCGTCTGAGTGTATCCAGATTGATTGCATTGAATAAATCTTCTTCCTCTTGTCGTCGTTTGAAAATGAGAAGAAACTTGGATTGAACTGCCACACTTCCGCTCACACTGTTGTCTGTTGTCTGCAGTGATGGACAAAATAGAGAGTAGAGAGTAGAGTATCACTGTCCTATGTACTATGTCCACATGTCTAGCTGTTCGAACATGCTGAAAAATCAATCACCTCTAAGGGAAGAAACATTTATCTTCTGCAGGGCTGGACAAATAATCAAAATTGCAAGCTCAACTAAAAAGGATGGATGACTATAATGGGTGGGCCATTCTGTACTTGTGTTTTTTTGTGTTTAATGACACAGGAGTGGAAAGTGTTTCTTTTGTATTTAAGCTGAGGTTTATACTATGAAAATCCTCATCTATGTGCATCTTTTTAAAGGCTCTATACCTGATTTTTTCAAGTGGAATAAAATGTGGTGTGTTGTAAACTCATTGGTTTGAGGAAACAATACAACTATTTCATTTTAAAGCATTTGTTTACATTTCATAAGGGTAGTTTTCTAGTATTTTTGTGACATCTATTCTGAAAAGTGACCCTGCAAGTTGTGGAACGATCATGTAAACTCCTTGTGAAGACATGAGAAGCTAGAAATGTGCTATGAAAGTCAAGACCTTGGACAACAACTAACAATTTAATAACCAAAAAATCAGGTATAAACAAAAAATATATATAAAATCAAATGAAAAATCAAGCTCATCAGTAAAACCAAGTACAGGGCTTTTAATCTAAATAATATTAAGAATAAAATCAAATGAAATATCAAGCTCATTAATACAAACAATCAATTATAGGGCCTTTAATCTAAAAAATAATGAAATCCAATGAAAAAACCATGGTCATTAACAAAAAAATCAGGTATAGGGCCTTAAATTAAAAAAACAAAAACAATAATACAATCAAATGAAAAATCAAACTAATAAAAAATCAGTTATAGGGCTTTTAATCTAAAAAAAAATAATACAAAAATAAAATCAAAGGAAAAATCAAGCTCATCAACAAAAAAAATCATGTATAGGGTTTTTAATTAAAAAATGCTTAATCAAATGAAAAATCAAGCTCATCATTTTTAAAAAATAGGTATAGGGCCTATAATCTAAAGAAAAAAAATCAAATGAAAAATCATGGTCATCTATATGATAAAGAACATTATTCTGCCCTTCTTTCACAATTCTCCTTCTACACAACAGTCTTCCACCAGTCGGTACGGCCTCTACTAGATTATATTCATAAGCAGTAAACTCAGACATACATAGGTAAACTGTGGAGCTCTGCCCACTCTGCACTGGCCCAGGTGCGGTGACATAGTGCTATTTTAGGTCAATATTTGGTGAGAAACTCCAGGGCAGTTTTTTCCCTGGTGTAATTTTGCGGTGCTGGCTTTGAGAGGACTGGGGTAAGAGCACATTAAAAAGCCCAAGGCCATAAATCACACGGCAAACTAAACAAGGCTTCTCTGGACTGGGAAGGGACCAGAGGGATGGGACGCCCTGCCACTTTCAGCTGCAATTAGGAGAAATACAAGATGTTTACAACAGCAGGCAGTACTGCAGTATCAGTATTGCAGTAACAGTAGGGGAGGTGACAACTTCATTCCTATATTGTAAGTATCATAGTGTTCAAGTGAAAGGGTTACTTTATAATGACGCTCAAACTGAAACAAAAGCGGTCAACAAAATAATTCAAGTAGGGAGGAAAAAAACATTACAAAGGCACAAGGTTGATTTTAGCATCACTACAACAAAAATCTTGATAAAATAATGTGGTAATGATACCATAAAAATACATCTCAGAATCTTATTGGGAGATATATCATGCAATTGGGCTTAAAAATAGACTTACAAACATTGTTTTGGATGGTTTGTGTAGACTCTCAGTCGTCCAGGTAGTGGTCATAGTAGAAAAAGCTTGAATCTTCAACTGGACAGTTGAAGTTGAAGATTCAAGCTTTTTCTAATTGTTTTGGATGGTTCAGCATTGATATTTTTGTTTAATTATGAAAAACTGTACTGTACTGTACTGTAATAACACTAAAAATTCGGCCTGGTAAATATGAAAATGAAAAAAATGAAGAAAACAATTCCAGGTTTGAGCAATGACGCAATTGTCCACAGGAAGCACAAAACGATTTCCTGAACCATAGAATTCAGCAGTGATATATATATATATTTATATTTTAAATACTGTAATAACACATAAAAAATTTCGCTTTCAGTTTAGACTAGCAGCGAGGTCAGCAGCTTTAGCACGGCCTGGTAAATATATATATATATATATATATATATATATATTCTGGATTTGAATAATACAAAACAATGTGCTGAACCATGGAAGAAAACGCTAAATTTGATATGTTTAACCCGAAGATTACTTAAAACTGAAGAGGAATACTACTCCAGGTTTGTTTGTGATGAGGGAACAACATTATAACATGGTCAAAAGCTCTAAAAAACCTATTTTGCATGATATATTCCCTTTAAAAAGCTCAAATTTAATGTAATATATTATTCTTAACATGCAAGATGGGTCTACCACCTTGATGAGTTTATAGGCCAGATACCTCATGTAAAGCGTGCAGCAGCTGATAAAAGAACCTCTCAAAGCGCTTTAAACCCCATTATACGATTATTTAAGGGAATAAAAGCACACAACATTTAAAGTGACTGATGCAAAATGGAGCTGCTTTACGTAAAAGCAAAGTCCTGGAAAATCGTACTCGACTCAAACGCGTCTGAGTGCGGTTTTCGCTCAGTAAGTTTCCACTGAGGCTTAGCTTACTTACAAAACCCAAATCTCAAAGCACCAATAAATTAAATTACTGTCCTCCATGCACAGAGATCAAAAGGAAAAACTCCATAATGCTGCAGGATATCTCTGTGAATTTAGTTAAAAAACACAAAAATGTAGAAAAATATATATATATAAAATGAGGGTATCAAATATTTTGGTTTAGACCAGACCTCCCGTAAAAGGCTGCCTCTTGACTCATTGGAACAAAGCATGACCAATACATTACTCGAGTCCTGGCTTCATCCTTCACAAAATCCACTTTAAAATGCTGCTCAAAGTGTGTAAATGCTCTGACTACTAATTTGATTCATTTTAAATCTCCATTAAAGATGCACTTTTTCTCCCTGGCTTTAAACAGGTTGAAGCTCAGCATATTTACCTTTTCACTTGAAGACTGCCTTCTATTGTTGCCATTTATTTTAACTTGTAAATGTATATTCTTTCAAATTAAAACAATCTATACATATTCTATCTACAAATAAAATGCTAATTATGCTAATGATATGATAATATTGGGATTTGTTGGAGAGTCAAAATGGAATCATTTAGTTAATGTAATCACTCTTTTAGGGAAAGTATTTTTTTTTTTAAACAGAAGTCTGCATCCTTTAATTTCTCAGGTTTTTTGAGTCACTTTGAACATTATTACGAAGTAGAGGGATGCTAACTACAGAATGAAAAACAAATAAATCATTATGAAAAACAATGGTCCAGTTTCATTAAATGAATATCTTGGAGGAAGATGTAATTCATTTAATTGTGTAATATGTTATAGTTATACTTAAATTATGTATTAGATTATATTATGTATTACAGTATACGTGTATTTACTATTCAATTATGACATTGTGCCAATTATGACATTGTATCAATTATGCCATCCTGTCATTCCATTTTATGTCTTTTTTTCATATTTTTTATATTTAATAAAATTGTCTGAATGTGTTTTTATTTTTTTATTTTTTTCGATTCATTGTATGTGTGTTTTGATTTGCGGCGTTTTTGTTTTATTATTATTATTATTTAAATCTTATTTTGTTTACTTAAGCTTAATTTCTGCTTGTGTTGTGTATACAGCAGTCTTGTGTTTGTGTAAATATGTTTTTGATTAGTCATTCATTTTGTTTTAGGCTTATCATTGTCAATTGTCTTGGTCTTTTATGTTGCAAATGTTTAATTTTTGTTCAAATAAAACAAATGTTGTAAATGTGCCGATGTAACTTTCCATTTGCAAAATTGCCACCACACAATTCTCCAAGCCATTAATCCAACTGCACTTTAACAAAAATCAGGCTCCTCCCCCTGATATTCCCTTTATTGTATCGCCTTCCCTCTTCATTTTCTTTGGCCTCACAGGTGATAAATCTGCACAAAGACAAACAGTGTTGGGCTGCTGTGGTTTGGCCATTTGTGACATTCCCATAAAGCATCACGTCTCCGGCTCCTACTCTCGGACGGTCTCCAGGGGGACCGGCCTCTTCCACAGGTCACTGCTCGTGTCAGGGCAACAGCACCGGCCTGGGAGCCACAGTGTAACACTAGACTGTAGCCCCGCCCCCTCCTCCTGCCGGACCCACCCCCTTCATAACTTCATTTAGGAGTGACCGACAGGGCTGGACTCCGGAGTGCACTAAAGTCTGGGTGTGCCGAGAACAAGCCGAGAACAGACTGAAGGAACGTTTAAGGCAGTTTGGGTTGGAACATGTAATACATACTGCAGATCTGATGGAAAGTACATCTGGACAGTTCCTCCTGGGGATGTTCCAGCACATGATCTGACTCTGTGCAGTGATTTCATTAAGTTATAGAGACTCAGGGGAAGGTAAAATATAGGAGACACCCAGTCAGAGTCAGAAAACAAAAGCAGCACATGCAGTCATTATGAGTGAAACATTCATAATTTCATGATACTAACATTTCAAAGAGACATACTTCATTTCAATACCACAGAAAACATAATAAAGATGTAAATGTTGTACACTGATCAGAAGTAATAGTCAGCCTTTTTTTCACCATCTGTATAATGCGATATGATACAATTCAAATTTTACCACATGGTCTTATATGGAATCACATATGAGTCAACACTATTGAAATTAGTTTCAAACAAACGAAAAAAAAAAAGATTTTTTGACATTTTGTGATGTCCTCAAAAGGTTTGTGACACAAAAGTCAAAAGCAAAAAAAAGAAACATTTTAAATGCACAATCTAAGAATTTGATTTGTATTATTTTAATTATTACCGGTATTAATTATCTTTAATTTGAAAGTAATCTTTTTAAAACACATTTGTAATATTCATCAATTTTCAATTATTACTTTTAATTTTTAAATACAAATTATACTTTTGTAACATCACAAAAAGTATATTGTATTTTATTTTTTATTCACGTTTATTAATTCTTAATTAATACAAAGTAATTTCAATAGTGTTGTCTCAAATCTGATTCCATAATCTTATACTTTAGAAAAGGTGTTTCCCCAGGGACCCTAGGAGGGACAAGAGCACTTTGCAGGAAAAAAAAAAACTGATATTTTTCCTAGTGTAATTAAATTGTTTTTTTTTCCTTTATTCAGTAAGTGTTAAAGTAAGCAAGGCACTTTATATCATATATTTATATATTTTTGTTTGCTCAATAACTCATAGGCAAGTTGTTGTTCGCATTATTGTGACCCTAAACATTGTGAAATGTGATTCTTAATTCAATTTTGTGAAAAACTGGGATATTAGAAATGTATGAGGAAAGTTAAGAATAAATTTGGATTCAACTACAAACAATTAATGAAAACAAAGTGAAAAAAGAAAAAAATCAGGTATAGGTCCTTTAACTTTAATGCTGCTTTGCTTGAAAATATTTGAATTTAAGTGTGTTTTAGCTTTATTTTGAAGCTGAAACACTTCAAAACAAAGCTAACAAAATCTGGGTTTAGTTTAGAATTGTCTTACTGCACTCTTGAAGTAAAGGGTACTGTGGGAAGAAATGAAAGACTCAAGGAGTCAATGGTTTAAAAGACAGCAAAGTGTTGACTGGTTAAGTAGACTCAGTATCAGTAGGCTTAGTATCAAAAAGTATCTGTACTTTTTCTTATCCGGAAAAAGAGAACTTCCTCCTCTATTACTGTTTATTAGAATAGAAGGCAACTTGAAAATTAGGAGCATGCAAAAACGATAATGCTGAGTTCTGAAGAAGCCAGAGCGGTGCCTGTGCAGACTCTAAATGCTGCTCTCTCTAGCTTTCCCCCTCTCCCTCCTCCGTCTTCCCTCCCTCCCTCCCTGGGCTCATTCCTGCGCCTCCTCTGGCCCCTCCCCCTCCCGCCGAGCTGCAGTCGAGGTGGGTGTTCTCAGGCTGTTATGACTTGAGACACGATAATGGCAGCTATAATGTAGCCAGCCGTTCCTGATGTGGCTGGGCTTGTGGGGGACACTGTTGTGTTAGGGCGAGAGACGGAGCACGGTGGGCGGGGCCTCGTCTCATTCCAGCCAATTGTGGCTCAGATCCTAAACTTTTTTTCTGTTCCCCCTCCTCCTTCTCCTCATGTTCTTCTCCTCTTTCCACTGCTCACCCACTGGCTTTTCTCGAGCCCCGTTGTTTTGCAGTGGTGGTAAATTTTGTTTTTAAATTCTGGCTTTTGTTTTTGTAACCCCCGCAAGCGACCCTCCCCCTTGTGTTTTTACCCCTTTTTTTCACCCAGACGGGGCGAATTCCAGGCGGCTGCCGTAATGTCATGGGGGGCTCGTGGTGTGACCAGTGTAAAAAGGCCACGATACTGGAGACATCACTGTAATGTACAATAAGCCTGACTCAATGACTGGCCGTGCCCAAGATTAATGTCACATCTACTTACAAGTCGACAAGTGATATTCAGTGTGGCCCTGGAGCAGCTTCTAGTCCAGGCATTTGAGTTATAAGCCAATTTCTGCTAAATTATGACTTTTTTCAGTGCAGATGCTTTAACAGAGCAATCTTCTTTTATGTTGCATTAATTATTGCTTAGAAGCTTAAAATTTAATAATTTTCTTATTACATAAAAATAAAAGGCAATTTGTTTTCTCATCAAATTATGAACGAAAACAGCTTCAAAATACTAAAAGCAGGGTCAAAACAGGGGAAAACTGGAGCTAAATAACAAAAATTGTGATTAAAACAGAAAATCTGCACTTTTTAAGCTTACATGCAAGGCTGAGGGAACTAAGGGTGCTGAGGATGATGCAGCTCCCTCTGGTGGATAGTTTATACATCACAGGTAATAATAAACAGTATTACCGGTACTAAACAGGAAACAAGCAGAAAAGATCTTTTTGTGGGCAAGCTTGTCTCTCAGCACCACCAAACCGTTTCATTGCATTTTTGTTTAAGCTGTATTAGCAATAAAAAGCGTAGACATCAGCAGTTTTGATATATAATGAGGCTTCTTGCAAAATGGATATTACTTCACCAGAAATTGCAATAAAGACCGTTCATCAATATATTACACACCTCTAATATGTACTTTCTACTTGTATGAGGAAAACCCACCAAACTCATCAAACTCATGTCCATCCATTGCACACAAGCCACGCCCCTCCTCACTTTTCACCTGTTTACGTCCTGACAGTGCGGTTTAGCGCAGTCCTCACACTGTAGCCTTAGATGGGCCCGTCACGCTCACGCGTCTCTGTCCCGGCGCTGAGACTGTGTACAGGAGTTCAGGCTTGTCAAAACGGCAGAATGAAGCCTTGATCCCTTGTTGCTACACTGAGAGAGAGCGCGATGACAGACGGCGGCGAGACATGGGAATCACTCCATTAAAATACAGCTCAATTCATGGTTTCACTCACGGATTAAAGCTGATTCTTGTTTTTTTATTTTATGACAGAATGAGCTGAGTAAGAGTAATTTGATCTTTCTGAAGGTTCTGAAGGTTATGGTGCACTATACTGCCTCAGGTTCTTTGTATCAGAGGCTTCAGTCTAATTCTGATGTGGGTCTTTCTTGGTCAGGAGTACCTACATAGAGGATTAGCCTTATGTGTTTGATTTACATCCAGATGTTCAGATTTGACTAAAAAACATGCAGAAAGGAGTTCCACCATTTACACAAAGGACACAGTCTGCTTTAGCTCAGTAATTGTTATTTCCACACCAAGCAGGCACCTCATACAATATTTGACCTTCCAAATAATGCAAAGCATAGGTCAAAGCAGGATTAAACCAGATTTAAATTGATCTAATATAGACCAACATTGGACGAAATCACGACTAAACTGACTGAAAAGCAGGTCTAAAAACACAGAGCTCTTACTTAAGAAAGAGTAATTTAAATGATCTCAAATGTTGATGATATCAAATAGAAAAAAGAAAAAGAAGAATTTCTTAAGCATATTTCACAGACATGGTCACAGTGTGTTTTACATGAGACAATTTACACTTTTACAATAGAAACTAATAACCATATTTATTCATGAGTGGGACATTTACCACAGTTTGACAAACCACATCTCCAGCCATTTTAGTATGTATAGTATAAAGAGGACAGTCACCGTGGTGCATGATGGGAGAAACTTTACCTAGACTTTCTACATATAGACTTGGAATCGAACCCAGAATGTTCTTGCTGAATTGTCGTTTGCTAAAAATTAGGTTACATTTTAGTACAAATAACCTTCAATCAAAGATGTGAAGTATCTAAGTATCGAATAAAATGCAGTTACATGTTTGCAGTGCAGACTTGTACTATGACATAGTAAAGATTTGGTTAATAAAAACAGCATTCAGCTTACATAAGGAGCAGTGTAAGAAGATGTTGACTCAGCGACTGTTCAAACAGAAAAGGTAGCATGGTTTCTCCTGTGTCTTTCAGCCACAAACAGCTGCTGCGTCATGATTACTGTTTCACTGCTGTAAGTGTAGGTTTGATCACTTGATAGTATTTGATTTAGGATTAGGAGTGTTTCTGCTCCTTTTGCTTTAATTTGCCTGTACAAGTGCAGCTTGGCCCTGGACGGACTCATTTTTCAGTTTGTTTTGTAATCTAATGAAAGGTGAAGTAGTAAAGTAATATGGTAACCAACAATATTACAAATGTATATTTTTCATATCTATTTAACCCAGAAAGTTTCACCGACATTTAAAGTGTCTTTTTCAAGGGAGAACAAACCTAAGTGGGTGCCTTGTTGTACATGTTTTCGTGGAATAGATTAAACCCTAGCACACGGAGGAAAACTTTACTCAAATACGGGAAGAACGTGCAAACACACAATACCAATTTTGACACTAAATTGATCAAATTTGTCTCTGATGTTTTTTTTTTTTCTAATCTGTAGAATTTCAATGTTTTGTACACAAAAACTTTTTGTCATTCTTGAACAAGAAGAAAATTCTCTTTAAGCGGGGTCTGCTTAATGCATTATAACAGTATGATTGCATTGAATTACAAAAGCTTGAAAGCTCTTCATTAAAGTGAACATATGCAGTAGTGATACAAGGGTCAGTTTTTTTCTGACCCGCTCCAACCTGATCCAATGAAAATCACACTTGAACCCGTCTGACCCAAACAGATGGGTCTCAGATTGCCGACCCGACTCCACCCGAACCCTCACACATTAAAAGACGCTGCATGAGCCGTTCTGCAGCAGCTGTCGTTCAAACAGGGGAACGCCATGTAAACATGAGTTTACTTTGGATACATGTCACTGCTTTGTTTATAAGCCTGTCTCCCGAGCTGCAGAGGACACCTCGAAAACCATATAAGCACTCATCAGAAAATGAAGAGGAGGTTTTACTTTTAGTACATCATGGAAAACTCTTTCTGTTACAGGTGTTTGTTTCTAAAGTGGCCCGGGAGCAGCTCACCTGATGCTGCATGAAGCTGCTCTCTCTTCAGGTCAGTGAGTCAGAAGCTTTCATCTCATTATATTATGTCCTGCTTCTTCAGCTGCATAATTTTGTTATCAAACAGTCCCAGCCTGTAGTGCGTGTGCTGCTGATGCATATGAAGCATTACAATCAATCAATAAATCAATCAATCAATCAATTTTTATTTATAGAGCCATTTACAACACACAAGGTGACCAAAGCTCTTTCCATTAAAATCAAAACAACAACTTAATACAAAACAATTACACTGTACACAAATATGTGACTGTGTTTTAAAAAACAGTCTGGAAGAATTTAGAATTTAAAAACTCTAAAGGCATTGATGGTCTGCTTTGGTCAGCAACTGAGAAGGCCTGACTCTGTTTAGTGTTTAGTCCTTACTCTGGGGACTTCCAGCATGAGGACTGGGGTGATGTGTTTGCGAAGAGAAATGTGAGTTAAAAAGCAGGCGGCAGCGTTCTGTACCGACCGAAGACGGTTGAATGACGACTTGGAGACACCAATACAGAGGGCATTACAATAGTCGATTCTTCAGCTTACAAAAACCAGATCTGGCTAAAAAAGTAGATTTCGCAGTGATGACCAAAATATGAAGTTTCGCCCATGCACCTCATGTTCCATCCTTTTAAACATGCTCCTCCACTCTACAAGTCTCTCCTGTCCTCTCGGGGGCCACCCACCTTCCATCCAGGACATACCTGTGGTTTCCTGTGCCCTGTCTCCCTCCCTCTGCCCCGGCCTGCACTGTCTGTCTGCAGCAAACTCTCACTTTGTCCCTCTGCCTATAGCCTCCCTTTAAGTATTAGCACCAGGTAGTGTTGCTGCTGACCACAAAAATGTCTTTGAGCTGCACGAGTGGAGGAAATAATGTGAGCAGGAGAGGCAGAGAAGTAGAGGAGGACATGAGGGGAGAAGGAAGAGGGGGAGGATGGCTAAAGCAGATGAGGAGAGGCTGATCCACACAGCTGGCCTGCAGCTGTAGACGACTGCACAAACGCTCCATCAACAAATAGCCCCCGCACTTTACGCACAAACTAACCCCGAGAACAGGACACCAGGAATTACTTCAATAATTATTAGTTTGGTACTGAAAATTAGGGTTTTTTCAATGACGATACTGCAGATATTCCAGGTATCAGCAAGTATTTGAAGTAATTCACTGATGCGATATTTCTACGCTGTATTTTTACCAGTTGTACATATACCTGTTGTACATATAAGTACCTATTGACTGTGGAGAAAGCATTACAGTTTTTCTCAGTCGCTTTGATACATTTCTCAAATCATTTTCGACATTTGCAAAACAGCAAGTGCATTTCTCA
>JAADKR020000022.1:8188554-8202318 GCA_011763505.2 Lythrypnus dalli | reverse complement strand
ACTGCTCTTAATTGTGATGTGGCACTGAAATTTCCCCACTGAGGGACGAATAAAGGCTTTTCTATTCTATTCTATTTGCTGCCATTAGGGGGCGTCTAGTTTCTAGGCTATAGATTGACATCTTATCAGGACTAAACCCTGTGTAAAAGCGTCTACACCAGGGGTCTCCAACTGACAGACCAGGGTCCAAATCTGGACCTCCAGAGGTCCCTCCTCTAGTCTGGTTAATTGTTAAGTTTTATTGTTTTTATTTTTATTCCTTTATTATAATTATAACACTTAACTTACTGTGTATGCTTTACTTAAGTGTACTGCCCGAAGAAGCCCAAGTACCACCAGTACACAGCATTAGCCTATACAAACACTTAATATAGCAATGACAAATATGGAAATAAAGCTAGTCAGTAAATCCATCAAATCAATAACTAATCCAACCTCTCCCTTTTAAATGAAATTGTGTGACACAAAAGACTGCACAGTATCATGATATTAAGGCTTATGGTTGTGATGTCCGCTGCATTAGGGCAGATATGCAAACATTTCTGGGCAGCCAAAAGCAAAACATGTAGAGAAAACGAATGGAGCAGAAGCAGGGAGGGAAAATATACCTCAACATCCTGGGCAGGTCCAGGGGAATCTGGCATCAGCCCAAAACAGAGAGAAGAGGGTGAAGAAGGCCTGGCTTTGTGGAGCGAGAGGGGAGAGGACGGCCTTAAGGTGACCAGGGAATTCAAGGTAATGCTAAAATGTACAGTAAAGATTGATATACAAAACAAGGAGCTCCAGGTTTGTCCAAGTGGAATTTCAGACATTTTAATGCATTTTTAATGCCACTATTGTGGGCCAAAGAATACTCCCCCCCCCCCCTTTTTTACTGACAATGTAAATGAAAAACACATTAAATCAAATTATAATGGAGATAAAGTGAAAGAAGATGAGTAACAGCAAAAGGATACACTTGGCAGTTTGAGGAACGTATTTAAAGCATTTTTATGCACATGACTGTCTTTAAAACTGATTTTAAAAAGCACAGTGATTTAAAAACGAAATATTATCATAAAGTATATTTTGACAAAACTGTGTTCATCTTGTCTTGGATAAATTGCTTACAAAAAGTGCTCACATTTTATGTCAATTGAACCTGAAACATCCTTTAATTTGTTTGGAATGAGATAAATTAACTTGTGTGAATAAGAATAAAGAAAAACAACAACAAATATTTGAAATGAGATGAAAAAGTCAAAGGCAAAACAAATCATTCTTGTTCATTCAAGTCCCTTTATCGAAGATGAACTAATTTCTGATGAATTCTAACATAATGAAAGACAATTTAATTGATACAAAAATATTAGTTTATATTATAAATATATTTAATGATGTTGAGGCCTTAACTTTGGCACTAGGGCTTCACAATATTGAAAAACCTTGTGATATGCAATATAAGTGTGGTATTTCACTCAATTGTTTAACTTAAGTATGTTTAATTCAATTGAAACGCATATTGTAAGTACATTTTCATAAAATTAAGTCAAAACAAGACACAAAAGACAAAAACAGGACTAAACAAGGGGAAAAAAAGACACATTCAGGACCAAAACAAGACAAAAGACAGAATCAGGACCAAAATCAGGGACAAATGAAACTAAATTAGGAAAATTAGAACTACAATTGAGCTTTTGCACATTTAAAAGTAACAAAAGTTATAAGCAGAGTAGGCAAAACATGTGTCGATCTACTTACGATATGGAACATGCATTAGCTAATATCACGATACGATATTTTTTGCAATATATTGTGCAGCCCTATTTGGCATGATCAAATCTACTAACTTTTGAATGAAGACCCTACAAATTGTATTATCGAACTCACAAAAGCTGAATTCACAACTAACCCAAGTGTCTCTGTAAAATAACTAGATAAGCATAAGCTCCACTGACAGTCCAAGTGGAGCACAGGGCGATAACATTAGCCTCACTAGCCTCCACTGGCCCCTCCCCTCCTCCATTTACAAGGCCCTTCAGCCGCGGCCCGGTTGCTAGACAATATGCCTGGTTATGTGGGTTATGTAAAGACCCTCGTGCTCACAAAAGCCAGTGTGGCCGGCTGTTATGTGTCCCCTCTTCAGCCGCCCGGGTCAGTTCGCAGGAGAGCTCCGGCGCTCACACTCCAAACTTAAAAAACGTTTGCTCTTCAGCCGTGTTTACTGAGTGAAAAAAAAGTGTCAAGGAGAGATGGGCCGCTGAATTATCTCCTATTTGCCAATTTGACTTTGCCCCATTCACCAAATCCACTTATGGGAGGTTAAGACAACCGGCCCATTGACACGCGTCTATATCAGAGGGTTTAGGGGAGGTAAGAGTGTGTAAGTAACCCAAGCTTTATGGGGAAACACATAAAGCGGCTATTTTAGCGCAATTTGAGGAGCCCGAACAAAAGTATTTACAAACAGAAAATATAGCAACAAGTCAATTTGAGTTTGGTTTAATAGCAGCCAAAGTATTTGGGTATAGGCATTTCTATTAAATGTAAAGTAATGATGAGGTTATAAGGATATGAGTGATACCAGCAGGCTGCTATGGCTTTAAGTTTCTCAGGATCCCGTCATTTCGATGATGTGCACCAACTTGGCCTTTCACTTGATGAGGATATTAGTTGTAGAGCACGATTAATATACAAACCCATACACTATAAATATGAACATTAATCAACTACATTAATGCAAAGAGTGCAGATTATTAAAAAAATGATTAAAAAAAAAAAAAAACTGTTCAGCCTGAATTTGAACATTGTAAGAATTGAGGTCTGACTCACGTCATCTGGAAGTCGTTTCTAGATTTTATCTGCACAAAACTGAAACACAGCCTTACCGTGTTTAGTCTTGACTCTGGGACCAGCAGGAGACCACTCTCAGAGGTTCTCACTATATTTAGTCCTGACTCGGGGACCAGCAGGAGACCACTTCCTGAGGTTCTCACTGTGTTTAGTCCTGACTCTGGGACCAGCAGGAGACCACTCCCTGAGGTTCTTAAAGTCTGAGATTGTCCATATGGCCCTAATATGTCATAGCTGTACTTTTTTTGACGCCATGATAAGACCTATACTTAATTACTATTATTATTATTGGAAAAAAAAGAAAGAAAACCTAAGGAGTCTATATGTTTGTGTAAGCTCTCAGTCGTCCAGGTCATGTTCATCTTGACCATTCTTGATCAAGAACATCTATTCTTGACCAAGAGCCAAAGAAGAAGCTTCTGCAAGAAGAAGCGAAATGTCCTCAACTCAACCAGCCCTGTCCAGTTGAAGAGTTACGTTTTTTCTACTCAGGAAGCCTGCCAAATAAATAACAATGTTGCCTGAATATCATAAACATACATGAATTAATTGCAACAAAATACTTACCGGCTCTTTATAATATAGGCCTCTTCTTGCAAAACAAGAAGACTAGAGACATTTCTTTTTGTAACTTAATACGTGATACTGAACATGCCATATGTCTTTTGCATGAAACACTTTACCACTGTGTATCTTGTTAATAAATGCACTAGAGACAGTGGTGCTGCAGGCAGTGACAGGGCGGTCAGCCACACACTCCGGCAGTGGGCCCGGCTCCGGACCGCTGTGTGTTAAAGGTTTTCACTTAAAGGCCCCGGGCTTTGCTTAACACTGCAGAGCACACACCGGCTGTTGACGTTAGCCCACCACACCGTTTCCTAATATACTGCACACGAGTAAATCCAGCATGACAGGTACGAGCGCGCAGACAAGCCCCACTATACGACACCCCTGATGACTTAACACATCGGGCTGAGGGGGACACTTCAGAGGCCAATCACTCTAGGCTGGTCTCAGGGAGGGAACATTTGCACTGCAAAAATGAATTCTAAAATGAATCTCAAAATCTGAAATCCTAGTGTTTTTCACTTACTGAGATTAGCTTTCATGGAGATTATTTTACATGTTTCAAGATATTCTTTCTAGAATTCTCTTACATAGATATATCTTATTTTAAGCAGATTTTATTCTAAGTCAAGATACAGTAAATCAGGCTGTATTTGCCGTGGATGTTTACAAAATACAATTTTAAACCAAGTATCTCTATGTGTACAAGAATTGTATTGTTAGTAAAATATGTACCAGAAATGAGCACAGTTTAAAGTGTTAAAAAGCAATATTTACAAAAATCAGGAATAGATTTGCTAAAAGTAAGATTTAAAATCTTAAATACAACACTTAAACACAAAAACAAAACAAGATTTTCAGCATTTTGAAAATTGTATTGTTTTTAAAAAAATCTTTGGAAATGCAAACGTCTGACTGCAGGAGATAATTTCACTTCAAATAAGACCTTTTCACCCCAAAAAAAGATGTTTTCTTATTTTGAGAACGGCCTTTTTTGCAGTGTGAAAAAGTAACAAGAGCATACATTTAAAAATCATATTCATCAAATTGCCATGGCTATTTCTGGAACTGTGCACATATGGAAACACAGATTGCAAATCCAAAACTTGGGAAGAAAGTGCATGAATGAGCAAGACTTGCACCTAGTAATTACAAAGACCAAGACAAACTGTCCTCACATCAACTCTTCCTTTTGCTACTACTTTTGCATAACAAGCTCAACGCCGATAAGCAAACTCAAGCATTTAGGCTGTCTCCCACAAAGCATTTATTTATCATTGCAACAAGATACTAGATTTTAAAATCCTGGGACCTGAGCTGAACCACAGTCAACTCCTGCTAATTGAAATCTTTATCTTGTCCCTGACGTCCTTCTCCTGCAGCCGTCCCACCCACATTGAGACATAGAGACATCTCCCTCTATCTCCAAACATCTCCACACACACACACACACACACACACACACACACACACGCACACACACACACACACACACACACACACACACACACACACACACACACACACACACACACACACACACACACACTTACTTGTGCTCTCCCTCCATGACAAGTTGCAGCCTGACAGAGCCACACATGCATCCATGCGGCCGGGGGGCTCGAGCTGGGACTATCCCACAGGAAGCCGGGAGTGTGAGCCGGGACACACAGCGCGAGAAGGGGGCGGGGGCTGGGAGAAGAGGGTGAAGTAAAAGGGGGTGTTTCTCTTCTCGCCACCAACTGAGTGAGGACTGCGATAAGCTGCGAGCCAGTGAAAGTTGTTCCACTGGCCTCCAAAAAAAAAAGTTGGGAGGTGTTTTTGAATTCCAGTTGAATTGGGATAAAAGTCTAAATAAAAGTAAGAAATCAAAAAAAATATGTGCAAATAGTTGAGTTTGTCATGGTCAAACAAGGAATTACAGCCAAACACATGGTCCATAACAGAATGACGTATTGGAAAACAGATGGGACGGCTCTAATAAACGGTCAAGTACAAATGATTTATGCATAAGGCCAAATGATACCAAGCAAAAAGAGAATAAAATCAGGAAGATTTTGCTATTCTGAAGAGTTTACTCCCTGTAGCATGTAGCAAGTTATTCCATGTACTGTAGCAAGTTTCATAGAAGCCAAAAAGGCATGACTGGATTCAAGCTCTCGTCTAATAACTAACAACTTCCGTCTTTGCAACTCAACATCTGGAAGCCGTCTCTGTCTGCACACACACAAACTCGCGCGAGGCCAAAAAGGCAAGAAAACAGGCCGAGAGTGAGAAGTACTTTGGATGAAATCAGATTACACACAAATATACTGTAAACTAGGGCCGGTCCAGTCATTTTATTCATCATTTTATTTTCTTAATTTAAGTGTAAAAACTTTCTCATAGACACATTTCTTGAAATGGAATTTTAAAATCAGGGCCAAATGTACTAATTTCAAGATTATGTTTTGCACTGTACATTTTTTTTGCAAACATTCAAAACAATGAGTTGAAAACGCCGTACAACGCTCAAAAAACTAAGAAAAGTAATGAAATTCTGTTTGTTTAACCAAGACTAGCTGGATTCATGTTGCCTATGCTTATTTTTGTGTTATACCAGTCAGTCTTATACTTATACTGACAACGTCAACACAGTAGGCCTCTGTTCAACTGAATTTAAACAAAAAATATGCAATTCATTTTTTTTTGTGTCGAAGCAAGTCTAAAAAACAACAACAAAAACAAAACTTTAACACATTTTTTTGCAAGTGATTTGTTTCTGTTGTAAGCTGCTTCAGCAAAAAGATGGAAGACCTCAAGTGATTTTGAGATATACTGTTGCTTCTGGTGACAACATGAATACTGTGTCCCCAAATATTGCAGTAAATATAATTTGCTGATGCATTATGCAGCTCATTAAAACATCATAAAGTGTGCACCTTTCACTGATTTGGCCTTTGCGTAAAAACAAATACCCCGAGGAGGCAAACTCAAAAATCCCAAATCGGCAAAAGTAAAGAAAGTCGAGGCACAGGAGGACTACAGGTGCCTGAAAGGGCCAATAAAAGAACAACTGAAGGCACTTCTACAGACAACAGGATGACGGACAGGGGCCAGGCTGCTCTGGATCTTCACCGCCGGGAAAGTCCAACTCCAGCAAGTCCCAACCTGCTGCTCACATCAGATCAGAGCAAAGCATTCTGGGAGCTCAATACAGACACTCCGCCGTTAGGAACCATCAGGACGATCTTATCAGACAGAGGAGGGATTAATCAGGCACCAAGGCCAATCCTGTCAAAACATCAACATACAAACCCTTTTTAGTCAATTTTATTATTTTTCCTTATTTCATGTTTCAAAAACATCCCAGTTTGTGAACTCCATCAATAACAATGGCAATAAGGCAAATTCTGATTCTGTTGTATATTATTTGCTTATTTGCTTATTATTTGAGACTATCAATAGATTAGAATAGAATAGAATGCCCTTTATTGTCATTATATAAATGTACAACAATTTTGGAGAACTCCTCCTAATTTAGTATTTATAGCAATATAGAAAAACATATAATTAAAGAGGCTCTGGTAGCAAAAGTAAATGTAAAAAGTGCTAATATATAAAAATACTGTCTTGCATTATGGGTTTTGCATAGTCCATTTATTGTAGGCTGAATTTCTTATTAGTGAGTTCAGGATGGTGATGGCCTTGGGGAAGAAAGTATAGTATCAAAATATAGTAGTAGAGTTTTTAAATCTATAAACAATACGAAATAGCAGTAATTATTAGTGAATACACAACCCAGTCTACCATTTAGCAATGCTACTTTGTGTATTAATATACTGTGACATATCCTATAGCTCTGTGATGATTTGGCTATAATAGGTGCCACATTAAGAACAAGGAATTCTATAGATTTAGTACACTATAGAAATGTGTAGCTTTTAAATCCATCGACGCAAAATTCTGCAATAATGAACGGCTATTCAACTCAAGTCTGGGAACATTCGCTCAAGTGTCACCGTCCCATCAGAGCGAGGACACATGGAGTTTACTGACTGTTCCCGAAGACAAGTGGGCCCGAATCTCTGATGACCTGCCTGTATTCAGCAGAGGACTGTCCCAGAAGCTGCAGTGTAAATGTCCCAGCATGGTCCCCACTGTGTGAAACCCCCACACACACAACAAACCCCCGTCCCCCGTCCAACACAGGGACATTCACAGAGACGTCCTTTCACTGTCTCGCCACCTGTCAGCCTCGCTGTCCCGCGCTGGACTCAAAAGTGTGAACAGCAGGTGCATTACTTTACATACACTATATATCCATAGCCTCGTGGTACATATACTTTTACTCAAGGTTTGGATTCAGATTTTGAATAAGGGTCTTTTATCTTTTCATATTTTATAGCACACATCGGAGTTTGTAAACCCCCAGCCAAGCCATGTCCAATCAGAAACCTTTGCTGCATTAGAAGGATTCATTGGATAATGAGTTTTGGGCCCATAGAATTAAGTTTTTGCTTGCAAATGAATAAAATCACTATATTACAGCTCACAATATTACAGCTTATACTTTATTGCTTTTGTAAAATTCCACAATTTGTGCTAAAACATACTCGGAAAGGTGGCTTAGTTGGGAGATTTGCATAAAACGGAGTGGACATTGTTAGAGCTAGGTACCATTATTTTATTTTTTTCTATACCAGTCCTTTAACAATATTCGGTTTATAAAACCGATATCTGAAGAATACTTTTTTTGTATACCTATACTAGATTTGCCATCTGGAAATATAAAACTTAACCACAATAGTAATTTATTATATAAAAGACTACTTATTCATTTTTTTGTATCCTTTGTGTGCACTGAAACAAACAAGTAACTTTGTTTGGTGCAGTTTCAGGACCATTGATATATTAAAACTGGAGATAAATTGAAGCTCCATTCAAAGTAATAGGCCCATGATGTGTGTAAAACATGATGGCGATGAGCCAAAAAAGGGCAAAACATATGGGAAGCCCCTGTGAGGCAGGTGCAGCAGAAATGTGCCTCCACAGTTCTCCAGAGCCATTTCTAAATATTTATATGGAAAAACCAACATGATTAAAAATATGATACTCACCTCAATATTGTCATGGGAGCAAAAGCTATCAATAGAAAAAAGAAAAGCATTTGGAGCCAGGTTATCAAGCTGTGTTTAGGAGGCGTTAAGTCACCATTGGTTTGCATTCTATAGAATGCTCTCCTGACCTCACCCAAAACTTGGTATATAAAGAGTTACAGTCCCTGTTTTTAGTACCTTTTCCCCCAAGACTGGTAGTACCTAATGATTTTTTTTTGGATACCATTACGGTATTGTTTAACTGTACCCAGCTTTAGACATTGCACATTCAGAATATCCAAGACGTGTAGGAATTAACACCTAAAACTAAAGACAGAAAGTCTGCACAGCTTCTGAAGTTCACAAGCAAATTTTATTCTTCACACCAAATGAGTGATGTTTTGAGGGTCAACTCAGCCTTTCATTACACATGAAGGTGGCAGCAAGGCACAACCACATTTGTGCTGGCAATTGGGCGACCATATGACCCAGTTTAAACCAATCAACCAAATGTATACAATTACAGTGTTCCCTCCCCATATCACGCTTCACTTATCACGCCCTCAATGTTTCACGGATTTTTAAAATACAGTATTTATGCAGTATTCATTCCACGAAATGGCCTTTTTCACACAGAGAACAGAGAATTCACATGTTGAATTCATGTTAAAAATAGTCTAAATATCAATGTCTTTTCAACCCCTTATTAATGTTACAGTATAAAGACTGTCAGGAGGAATTATAAAGCCTTAAGAGGTATTTAAATAGTGAAAAAATAAAAGATTGCTATATCACGGATTTTGTTTATCACAGGAGGTTTTCGGAACCGAACCCCAGCGATAAACGAGGGACCACTGTACATAATTTATTAAATCTACATGGTGACTCAAAAATGGGAACAGTAAGCTGGTTAGTAGTATTATGAGTCATCATCCATTGTTACTATAAATGTTGTAATTATAAATATTTGGTATGAATAGTTAAAACTGGGTCATCTTTAGTTGATAGATTTGTGATAAAAGGGAAGTTGCCTGCTTGCATTATACTCAAGCCACCCTGGACAGGACATGACAGGGACTGGGACAGGACAGGGACAGGAAGGGAGTGAGGGCTAAAGGAGGAGGAGAAGACACCAGCGCAGGTCCTGAAACAACAACAGCTGTCCACAAAACGCACTGTCATCTAAACATTTGTCTCACGCTGAGAAACCCCTGGCATGTGAAACACTACTGCTTTCTTCAATATCAGTTCATTTTGTAATTATCTTTTCTCTTTTTTTTGTTGCATATATCGATTCAGATCACTTTAGAGAAGAGGTCTAGTAAATATTTGCAGTCTTTGCTATTTGAAAATTGCACTTCAAGCTACCATTTCAGTTCCATTGTGATTCATTTTGCAACTTCATGCTGTATAGATAAAGTGCAGTTGTTAACTTTATTAATTAAATGAAAGGTACTTGTATTGTCAATTAAATTTGAAGAAGTGAATATCCTTTGAGAAAAAGAGTGAAAAATGTGTGAAATCTTCTTCATCATCGTCATCATCATCATCTTCTTTCTTCTTCTTTGCCCTATTATTACTACAGAGCATTAAAAATAGGCTAGAGTACAGCTTTTCACTAAACGTTTTTTTTAACAAAAGTATTGCCTATTTTCAAATGCTAATTCAAATTCTAACCCTAACCCTACAACTCTACCTTAGTTCTTACACTAATACTTTACATTCATACTACAACTCCTTTGCTCAGACTGCCTTCATCACCCAGAAAGTCCATTTTTACAGCCGCCTCCTGACCTCCATGTTGTAATGCTGCAGTGGCCTTTACATTCCTGTCCGCGGCGGCTCAGTCACGGTGTCAGAGGCATCACACCTGCAGGCCTCAGTCACAACATGTTAACGTCCTGAAGAAGTCATCTGCACTGCTTCCCTGTGGGTGGCCCCCAGAGCTCCACACAGGGCTCCATACAGAACTCCACAGCACAGGCAAACGGCTTTTCTAACATCTAGAAATAATATTTGAGCGACAGCTGGAGTCCAACAACACAGAGGTGGCAGGAAGACAGTTCACTGGTTTTTACAGTATACAGTGCAGTGAGTTGGTTCAGTTGTCAATGTTGTTACACAGTTCTGAATGATCGTGAATGACAAAATACCAATCATCAGTTTATTTTTGTTATATTTGTTTACCTTTATCACATTTCTTATAGCTACCTTAGGTCACAGGCATTATTTTGCTTATAACAACATTTACTTACAACAAGAGCCCTATTGCTATATGATTTTTGTCTTGGCTATGTCAGTAGGGGGAAAAAAAATGCAATGATAAATAAATCAGAGAAGTGTTTAGTCCTGGATCAAGGGTCCCCAACTGGCGGACCTGGGTCCAAATCAGGACCTCCAGGGGCTCTAGTCTGGACCCCAAACATTTTAATCCCTCAATATACATAATATTAAAGGCTATGGAATGAACGAAATAATTAAAAGTTAAAAAAGCAAAATGTATTGTTTTATTTTATTTATTATGGTTTGATTTATTTTTTATTATTACTTTATTTAGTTATTTTATAGCTTTTAAATAACTTTGAGCGTCTGAAAAAGCTGTATACTGTATAACAATAATGCATTACTATTAATATTGAATAAGGGCTACTAACTTTACTGGGTTGCGGGTGTGTTGGCACATTCTTCAAACATCTTTGACCAAAATAAAACCTTTGTACTGCGGTCAAAGCAGCCTCGAACGAGAGCTGTGCGTTAGCGGCCGCCATGCTGGTGTGCTTACTGCTGAAAAAAGGAAAAAGTCTCGGAAAAAATAAAAAAAAAGACTCTTCTCTTCGCAATTTGATTGGACGCTCAGATTTCAGATCATTCTGCGATAAATTCTGCCGATGGCCGCTTGACCCTCCCGGGCAGCAAAAACTATTTGCTGCCATTAGGGGGCGTCTTGTTTCTAGGCCAGTGGAAAGCCTTCACAATAACAACATTTACTACTGACGATAAAATACAAAAATGTATTGTTTATTTGTTATTTTGTGAACGTTATGTAAGTCATAACCTTACCTTACTGCTTCTCTAATGGTTATTGCAATTACATAAACAAATCTGTTGTATTAGTGTGACTTTAGTAGTAAACAACAGAATTTATAACATATAGCTATTTGCCTCTACAGTATGAAGTTGATTTCCACACATGTTTTTGCAGGGTCTTCCACACACATGTCCAGAGAGAGGCTTGTTATTGAATGGGCAGGAAACAACGCCCTCCTCATGTAATTAATGGGGCACAATTATATCAATGAGGAGGGGTCTCCAGTGCAGAGTGCTTCAAACACAGCCAGATGTCCCCTGGGCTGCTGCTGGTGGAACGCACTCGTACTGCTCGTTCACTTGGGGGTCAGCGCCGCGACTAAGACCAGACCCTCTCCTCCCGCTCTGGTAAATAAAAACCTAATGGCTTACAAGTGCTCTAATAACCGTAATACCTTCACAAAGCATTAGCGGTCAGACACAGGGAGAAAACAACACAGCAACGGACTACAGATCGGACGTTCATGAGAGAATCCCACCACAAAAGATCAGGTTTATTCATAGTTTTGTTCCATTTTATTCTTTTGGTTTTGATTTAGTGTTTGTTCAAGTCTTGTATTGACACAATACGATGAAAAAACATTATTTTGTGTTGAAATGGTTTTGCGATAATGTTGCTATCTCTATATTGAAGACATAAAATATTGTGAAACCCTGGGGCTCTCAGAATGGGGATCGGGATTCTCCGGACTGGGGGGTCAAAGGTGAAATTAAAAGAAAATGTCATTGTTTTAGTGTAAAACTGTAATAGGGATGTCCCGTTCCGATATTCAGTATCAATGGTCAATTCGGATATTTTGACCGTATCGGAGAAGATCAGATTCAGTGACTGGATTGGATCCGGTCCATCAAAAGGTCATGAATCTGCAGTGTCATTTCTGCTGTTATCACTACTACCACTAACAACAGCAGCTTAAAAAACTCTCTGTGGTCAATCAGAATCTACTAAAACATAATGGCAGAGATAAGATCTTTTCTACTTTTGAAGTCTGTCATTTGGGTTTAGAGTAGAGTCCTAACTCTGGCAGAATCGAATCTAACAGCTCAGATGAGCGGCTCACAAAGATATGTAGCCTTATGAATAAATAATTAGCCATATGCTTATGTCTTGTACAGTCCCAAAACACAATACAATAGAGCTGCAAAAGCCTTAAGCAGCAGACAAAAAAGATAATATCTGCTGCTCTGCTGTCACATTTTGTGAAGAGGCTTGAAAAAATAAAACGGTTTTGTTTTAATGCAAAATGCATATTTTAGCCTTAATAAAACTAGCATTACCTTGTAAATTTTAAATGGAACCATTGTTTAATCACTGTGATATGCAATTCAGTGTTTCAAAAGATATCATATAAATACATATTAGATATATTAATAATACAAATAAGTGGATATAATATTGACATGCTGTATGTTGTTAAATATTATATAATACTTGGTATAATACTATAATATTACAAAAAGACTATCTTAAAGGTATCAGATAGGTAACGGCGCGCATGAAGTATTAAAATATCGGATCGGGAGTTCAAAGTCGTAGTGGTAGATTAGGACATCCCTAGTATATAATTTATCAAATCCAGATAAATGTCAAAATACACGGTTTAAATACAACACATGCAAGTCGTAGCCTGCTGTACAAGAGGCACTAACTTTTTACTTTGGCAATGTTTTTCATAGCAGTTTTTGGAGTTGCAGACAAAAAAGTCTGAGAACAAACCCCAATCCCACCCAAAATACATAAAAAAAACTTTAGCACTTATCAAGACGATATCCCCTTCAAATCAAAACCTGCAATCCATTTGTTAGCTGTTGTGTGCATGCATGGACACGAGTGCGTCACTGCGTTATCGCTCCAAACAACCTCCAGAGTATGACAGCGCGAGGCTGATTTACATGCTGCTGATGTCATCCCTCTGAGCACTCAGGCCCACGCATTACACAGGCTCTGGAAACCTCACTGCTCTCAACTCAAAACCAGAACAGAACTCACACCAGGCACCCTAAACCATCAAAACTCACACCAGAGCACCCTAAACCAGGACCCAACTCACACCAGGCACCCAAAACCAGGACACAACTCACACCAGGCACCCTAAACCAGGACACAGCTCACACCAGGCACCCTAAACCAGGACACAACTCACACCAGGCACCCTAAACCAGGACACAGCTCACACCAGGCACCCTAAACCAGGACACA
>JAADKR020000022.1:8018500-8029028 GCA_011763505.2 Lythrypnus dalli | reverse complement strand
TGTGTGTGTGTGTGTGTGTGTGTGTGTGTGTGTGTGTGTGTGTGTGTGTGTGTGTGTGTGTGTGTGTGTGCGTGTGGACTCAAATGAAAGAGAATAAAACCATGACCTTTCCCTGTAATCCACCTCCACTTTCTGCACCGGCAACTTAAGTCACACACAACATTTCTGTATCCCTTGATTTCTCGGACTGTATAAAGTGTATGGAGTCACTTGTGGCAGCAGTGAAATCCGTGAATGTGGGCGATGCTGAATTTTTAAAAAACTGTCACGGAATTTGTTGTTGTAGGGGAAAATATTCAGTGTATATGTGGATTTATATGCGAGAAAACATTCGAGATTGACCCTTTACAGCATTTGAGCAGTAAAATTACCCAGAAAAAGCTTATTTAGTATAAAATCATGTCTTCTTCAATTGCTATACAGCATTTGTATTGTGTATCCTTCGAATTTAGACCCAAATCACCCAATATTGTATTGTTTTCAGTCACAAAAACGCTATAAGTTTGTATGTGATGTGAGGATAGAGCTTTCTAAGGCTCACGGACCTGACAGCGAATCGTAATGTGCAGAAGCAGAAAAGACATTGGAAGAAATGGATACTCCACTCATATAGTATATATCAATTGTCCAGGAAGAATGGGCCTTGCCGGATCCAATAGCATGTAATACATGAGCTATTATACTACATCACTCGAAAAGGCTTTTTTTGCATTGAAACTGGCCATGTATTTCTTCATGTTGCTAACCTATTTATACTCATGAGTTGTAAAACTATATAAAGCCTATGTATAATCAACATGTCAATGATGTTAATTCAGTAAGCAAATTCAACAGAATGGGAGATGCCAGCGCTTTTGGATTTGAGACAATAGCATGTAATACGTGGGCTATTAGTAACAATATTTACAAAAAACTGCATTGAAACTGGAGAAATGACCAAGGCCATGTTCCCTCATGTTGCTCACCTGTCTATACTGATGAGTAGTAAAAGTATGTAAAAATTGATGGGATTGAAATTCCAAATGAATAATTAAAATGAATGGAAAAAGTTGTGAATTAAATATAATGCAATGTTGTTGTTTTACAAGAACAAACACATGTAGTAATATCAGTTAATAAGTAATTTGATTAATTTATTTTCATCAAAAACATTGAAGTAACAGGGTTATGTGGAAAAGATTGACATAGCATTTTCAATTAATTCCAACTTTTTCCATTCATTTTAATGTAATTTAAATTCTATCAATTTTTAACAATGTACATACTTTTACTAGTCATCAGTATAAACAGCTGAGCAACATGAGTGTATAAAGGCTATGTATACTCAAACATGGCAACAATATTAATTCAATCAGTTCATTCAATAAACTGGCTTTAAAACATACAAACTCTAAAGAATTAGCAACATCAATGTTTAGACGGAGTATCAAAACTGGCCCCAGCATCAAAATATTAATATTTTCGTAATCAATCCACCTTTTAACACTGTCTCACCTGAACTTTTGCTGCCTCCTTCAACAATAATAGTTGCAATGCAAAGTAACATCACTCAAGTACCCAATGTAGATTCAGAACTCACCTATATAATGCACTAAAATCAGAATACACCTACACCTACACATAACATTAAATTCCATATGTTTTGTTCATGTATGTGTTTATTCTGCTGACTTTCAGTGTCTACGCGGCGAGAGTCCCGGCCGATCGTCCGCTGTGCACACATTGTTTTCCCCACTAATAGCATTGATGCCGGAGTTTAGCCTTTTAAACACACGGCCCGTGGCCTGCTGGCAGATTGGGCCGAGCTGCCATTGTGACAGGCAATAACACCTAAGCGCCTCGATTTAGCTTTTTATTTTTGAGGAGATTGAATGCAAATCATTTCTCCCACAAAAAGTACTACAAGAGCAAATACGGGGTCGATAGATAATCTGTAGTTGCATTCTTTTAGTTTTCTGCATGCTCTCTGTAAGATATCATGCCTACTTCTACAAATTCTGTAATTCAGGCTTCTTAGCAGTTCTATGGGATCAGATATGAGACAAAACTATTCAAATTACTTTTAAAGAAACATGAATAACAAATATAATACAATGTACATGTTGTGATGTTTCAAAATATTATTTTTATAACAATACAAAAAATATAATTGAAGATATACAATTGGGAAATAATGCAAATAAACTTTAAATAAGTGCTTCAATAAAATATGACTTTCAAAAAATATAAATACATGTATTTATTTTGAAACCTATGCATCACCTTTTTTTTGCTTTTTTTTAACTTTTGACTTCTCAGTTTGTGAATTTGACTCTGGGTTTTGTTTTTGAGCTGTGTTTTTTTGCTTTTGTTGTCGCAAAAATCTTGCGGAGGCGGGGCTTAAAGTGGAGCCTTCTCATTGGCTGAACTCTGCATCCCTGAGAGGTTTGTGACAAAGGTCAAAAGAAAAAAAAGACATTTCTAAAGCAAAACCCAGAATCAAATCCAAAACTTGAGACATCAAAAGTAAAAAAAAAAAAATACAAAATGCATTTTGTATTTTATTTCCTTAAAAGTAATGTGAATAGTTTTGTCTCATATCTGATTCCATACAGTTCACACTTCATGTTCCTCTCGGATGCTCATTGCTCTGTTGCAAAATGTTGTCTGCAATGCAATCGAAATCCTGATTTTAAAGCATAATTCTCAAATCTGATCACATTTAAAGCGCAAATAGATAAACCTGCACTGTGCACTTGGTTCACGGGCATAACTGTGATTGTGGTGTATTTACTTTCAGAATTAGGCAGTAGTAAACCCAGAAGTATCAGACGAGTATCCATAGAAGGAGTGAGTCTTGGACAGCACAGTCCATTGTTCTAACTAGATTGTGTCCATCCTTAGCGGTCACTTAGAAGTACTTAAGGCTGGAGCATTAAGTGAGGGGAGAGGAGGCGTGTAGGCAGTGTGACATTTCCCTCAAATATATCTCTCCTATTGGATTGTACAGGGAGCACATTGTGGGAGGACTTGTCTGTGGATGCACACGTTTAAGACCAGCAGTGGAATATTGCACTCACAACCTCTGGAAAAACGATATCTGCACTGAAAAAAGCAGGGAAAAAAGGCGTCTGAAAAGCTCCTCTCACTGTTTTGTGCTCCCAGTAGGAACAATGGCATTAGCCGGCGTCTCAACCTGACGAAATCCTCTTATCCCCCCCCTTCATACAACAACTAGCAGTGTACCCCAGGGATATTACAGACACTGAGTCACTTTAATTTCATTATTTATATATATATAGTCCCACTTCCTTTGCGATCCCCGTCTCAGAGTGGAGATCTGCACAGGTTTGCATTTTGTCTCTGCACCGGTGTGTCCCACAGAAGTGCAGAGCTGGACATGCGTTTGCGTTTGCAGTCTCATGGAAAAAAAGAATAGGTTACATTTGAGGCTTGAGTTTTACAATTTGGTGTTGTAATGGGTTCAAAGTGATGAAATCTGGCGGTAGCCGAAGAAATAAAGGATTTAAAGAGACATATTGTGCATTTGAACCTTAGAAATAGACATAAAACATGACTGTGGGTGTCTGAGCATTGATATTTTACATTGTATACTTTGAAATTATGTCTACGTAGGAATGAAATGGTATCAGTGAAAGCTGGAGCTCCATCTGCAGGCATCAGTGGGAATAACGCACTAAAAAAGGCACTTTCAGCTTGGATTTATGACGTGGTTCAGCTTCAGCACAGCCCGATACACACACTTGTAGGGCAGAACAGCTCATAAATGAAAAATGAACTGAGGTTAACCTTAGTTAACCTTAGTTTGTTTGTTTTATTTTTTTAATTAAAAAAAATACATTTTATGTGATTGTCACTTGGCGTTACTAAATAATATATATACTGGATTGCAGAAAAGATGAAAAGAAAACCATGAATCAAGTCAAACGTCTGCAATTTGATGTCAATTAAGATTACCATTGATCTTCATTTTACATATTATTTAAACCACAATACTGGTACAGAGTAATCACAACCTTGCGTCTGGCTATCATTCCACTTTTTTAAGCCTATGACCAGGGGGGGGCCGGTTGAGAACCCCTGTTCTACATTACATTGCCTTCTTCTCTGGATCCATGGATTACGCCGAGCTTGCTGTACTCTCACTAAACATGAAGTGCCATATTCCCCGGTGTAATCTCTACAAATTGCATTCTCTCCCATGATTAAAAATGTAATCTGTGGAATCACCCTGACACAAGCAATCACATTATCACTATCTGTTGCCCCCACACGGTTCCTGGGATCAAAGCCTGTACACTTTAATGCACTATTGCTGAATCCACTATTCATTCCATTTTATTCTATTTGTGCTCTATGTTTGAGAGCGCATCTTGAAATCTTGTAATAGGTTGATGTCTTAGCTTAAAATATGCTTAAATGAAGATATTTTAAGCTGATTTGGAGTACACTTATAATGAGATTGTGAATGGAATAAGCATGTTTTCGTGCCTTTGACTTCTTTTGTCTCATTTCACAATGTGCTGTTTTTCTGCTTATTATTGTACAAGTTAATTGCTTTATTGTAAGTGAAATAATGTACGTTCCATCTCATTTTGAGATAAACGCTGTTTATTCAAGCTCCTTTAAGAAATCAATGTTTCCAGTTGTCTTCACAGTGCACAATTACACTGAAAGGGTTTAATGGTTTCATATAGTCATGAAACAGGTCAGAGTCATGCAGTAATGTTTGGCTTTGAAGTGTCACATTTCAAATGTTTTGACCTGGTTTGTGATTAATATCTCTGTAATTTATCTACAGGAAACAAACACACACAAACATGAGGGAAGAGGCTCGAGTTTGTAGATATTCCCACATGACACAAGTCGCCCAAAGGGCTTCAGAACCATTTTTTATTCACTCTTTATTAGGTGGTAGAAATACACAATTGCTGCTTTTCCATAGGTCAGGGTTAACCCTATGCAATCAGATATGAGACAAAACTATTAAAATTGCTTTTAAAGAAATGTGAATACAAATAAAACACAATATACATGTTCTGATGTTAAAAAAATATAATTTTTATGTAAATGTAAAAAATAATTGATATATAAAATAATGCTATACTAAACATTAAAAATTAACAAATGGATAAAAGTGCTTTAATAAAATATTACCTAAAAATAATTGTAAAAAAGTATAAATAAAATATTTTATTTTGAATGTTGGTAACTTTTGTGTGACTTTTTTATGTTTTTTTTTTTTTTTCTGATTGTGGATTTGACTTTGGGCTTTGCTTTTGAACTGTATTTTTTGCTTTTGGCTTTTTTGTCCCAGACCTCTTGGGGAGGCGGTACTTAGATTAGAGCCTTCTCATTGGCGCCTCAAGCAAAAGAAGACAGTTCAAAAGCAAAACCCAGAGTCAAATCCACAATCCGAGAAGTCAAAAGTCAAAAGTAAAAAAAAAAAAAAAATATTGTAGTTATATAGTACAGTGTAGTATTTATAGCATTATTGATCATTTTCATTTTACATTTAAATAAAAACACTATTTAGTAACTTGTATATTTAGGCCCGAGCGCTAGCCTAGAAACTAGACGCCCCCTATTGGCAGCAAATAGTTTTTGCTGCCCGGGAGGGTCTAGCGGCCATAGACAGTCTGAGCAGAAACTGGGCTGAATCTCCCGCCCCCTCAGCCAATGGATCTTCCCCAGACTATACATCTGAAAGATGATAGTCTGACGCGGCCAGGCTACCCGAGCGCCATACATTGGCGTAAGGGCCTATTGGTACTGCAACGCACCAGGAAAAATCAAATACAATATGCATGTTGTGATGTTACAAAATATGTTAAATTACAGCAAGAAAAAATATGATTGAAAATATAAAATTGATAAATAATACAGATGAATAAAAGTGCTTTAAAAAGATACAACTTTCAAAATAATTAAACAAATATTTAAAAAAATAAATGAAACAAATCAATTTATATTTATTTTGCATGTTGATATGAACCTATATATGACGTTTTATGTTCTTTTCTTTACATTAAACTATTGGAAATCGATAAATAATAATAAAATATTACTTTCAAAATAAATATATAAATGTTTTATTTTGATGCTTTGCATGACTTGTTATGCTTTTTATTGCTTTTTAATGCTTTTTTATTTTCACTTCTCAGATTATAGATTAGATCCTGGGTTTTGATTTCGCTTTGACTTTTTTACCACACACCGTTTTGGGAGGCGGGACCTAACGTAGAGCCTTCTGATTGGTTGAACTCCTCCTCCCTGAGAGGTTTGTGACAAAAGTGAAACACAAAAAAGACATTTCAAAAGCAAAACATAGAGTCAAATTTCAATTTATGTTTCTGTAAAAGTATTTTGAATAGTTTTCTGTCATATCTGATTCCATAGATACTGTTTGTCCATTAATATCTTCTCTGTCTACACAAATGAACCAAGGTGATTTGGTGTTTTTTTTTTTTCACGTCAGCTCTTCACAAGGTACAATTCATGTGATTTGAAAAGACTTGAGGCCACACGAGTGATATAGAACATTCGAGCATCCTCCAAACATGGTCAGTTTCAACACATGTGTATTTCCAGTATGGAGACTCAATCAAACACAGTAAAAAGCTCTTTGAGTGAGGTCTCTGCCTTCCATCTGACTTCATGACAGAATTCCAGAATAATGTGAATGCCACCTATTCACCGCAGGAGCAAAGAATCCAATAATATACATTTCACTTTTTTTCTTTTTTTTTACTTAAAGCCATTCAGAGTATATGCAAACCAAATTACAACTCTTGTGGCTTCATGAGTGACAGCTCGACTGCGGCGCGGTGAAAAGGGTGCATTATGCCTGGAATTATTGAGCTGCAGAAATGTTATTATTTTAATGTGAGAAGCCACAGAGGTCGGGAACATTTCAGGACATGACTGTTTTCTTCACCCGCTCTTTTTCTGTTTCATGTAGCAAATATTTCTAAAGGTCAAAATATCTCTTCTTATCACAGCTGACCTTGGGCAATATTGACACTACTTGAATTCTAATGTATTGAATGTAATCTGACTTTCCATTAACTATGGATTTTTCTGTTGGTTTGCATGGTGTTGGAAAGTAAGCAATTGATATTAGAGATGATAAGCTAGACAGATCCATACCGTATGTTATTCATTCATTTATTTACTTTGATATTAGTGCGTATTTGACCTTTTAGTGACCCAGGGGCTATGGATTAGCCTGGTTAACACTTGACTAAATCACAAGTGAGATTTAGTCTGGGGAAGAGACTAAAATGAGGCATGGTTAACTACCCTCCAGAGCCGTTTACAGTAGTCCCTCGTTTATCGAGGTGGTTCGGTTCCTGAAACCCCCCGTGATCAACGAAATCCGCGATATAGCAATCTTTTATTTTTTCAATAATTGACTTTAAATACATGTTAAGGCTTTTTAATTCCTCCTGACACTCTTTATACTGTAACATTGATTCGGGGTTGAAAATACATTTATATTTAGACTATTTTTTAACATGAATTCAACCTTTTTTAAACTTTTGAAAACATTTTTTGAATAGAGCTTACCACTCTCTTTCACTCCTTCTGCTCTTCTTCCACTGCTGTCTCATTTTAAGTCATTTGGGTGAATCCAGTCTAATGGATCTAGAGCTCCTCCTTCTGTCTGTGGACATTATGCATCCATATAGTCCAGGAGGAGCTAATACGATGTTATTTGGCCTTTTTCTATCCATAATTCCCAGTTTGAGTGGCTCCAATGCATTTTTCTCATTTGGAAGTTTCCTAGTTCTGAGTTGCCTGGAACGCACTATTAGCCACTCGCACCCGCCTCACCTGATGACGTCTGCAGCGCGACGGAAATTAGACGAGGAAGAACACGGCTTATTATTATAATTATTTTTAAAACACAGTCTAAAGCTACATTGAAAGAAAGCTTCATGTCTGCTGCCATCTTAGATAAGGAAGCATAAAAAAACTACAAGCTCAAAGTGTCGCAATGTACCCGTCATCTCCTTGTCCCTCCCTGCACTGTGATTGGTGTCGGACAATTTGGATACTAGCCTTTAGCATGCTAGCTTCCTCGCCAGACCACGACTCAGACAGAAATGAAATGCAGTGGGAGGAGCGGTATGGGTGTACAAAGGCTAGCTATGGGTGGTTTGTATGGCATCTTTACTTTCCATCATAATGGTCTCTATGATTTGTTTTCTAATGTTTCTGGTTAATTTTTCTATGAGAGACACAAAGAAGACTATTGATACTGGAGCATCATAAAGGCCACTGTGAAGGAAAGTGAAGACATCATGATAACCATCCACAGGATTAACTTGTAACCATCCTGGGTCATTAAAAGATCAAATAAGCACTCAAGTTAAGGTTTTTTTTTTTTTTTTACACCTAAAAAGTTTCCTTGTGTTACCTTTTATATTGGAACAGTTTTTAAGAAATAAAAACCTCCATGTTACAAAAAAAAATATATATCTTTTATCTTTAAATAGAATCATTTGATTTTTAAAAAAAAAAAATTGTTATGAGAATGGAAGGCGCCTTTTGGGTTCATTTTGAATGTGATACTATTCTAAACGGCAGATTTTTTGTGTGTAAATATCCGCATGACTGTAGAGTCTGTTCTTTCAGAAGAAACCTTTTGTGAAGAAGACATTTTGTGAGTGTCGGGTAGTCCTGTACTGTACTGGTCCATGTAAAGTGATGAACTGTTTGCACAGCTGTAGTCCTCGCTGTGAGGTTAGCACAGTTAGTAACCCTGCAGTCAATGAGCCGACCCTCTGAGGGAGGTACCGGAGTGGAACAGTCTGTTTTGGGGTGTAAACAGAGTCCTGCTGTTGAACGTGGCTCTGGAGAGACACTCAGATTAGAGTTCTGGGCGTCACATCAGACTGTGCTCTTCTGCCAGCTCCACAGAGGGGCCCCACATAGACAGCTGCAGGGGGCCCTAGGGTCCTCCATCCGGCACTGGGCCCCACACAAACTGCATCCAGGTCATTACATGCTCTTTATATGAATCTGGATGATGTCCTTCACACTGGACTGTGGAAGACTCCTGTGTTTTGTCTCAACAATGATCTGGACATGACCTCTGGGTCTCTTCTCAGTTTGTGAAGAAAATACAGAGATGTCCTTTGTTGACCAGTGACGTCATGTTTCTGGACAAGGTTAGGTTATTTCATGAGTGAATTTGGAGCTTTGGTACTTGGTGCTAGTCACAGTTTCCACAGCACTGTTGTGGTTGTGTCCCGAGGCAAGACACTTTGCCTATTCGTGTGATGTGTAAGTCATTGATTGGTGGATGTCGGACTGATCAGCAGCCTCACTTGAATCAGTCTGTCCCAGGGCAGCTGTGGCTATGCAACATACCAGCCCGGAGGGTGGAGTTTGTCCATATCGTTCACAACAGGCGCTTGCATTGTACATAGAAACTTGCCACGCTTGTGAAGGGCAAACACACACAAGTCATTGCTGTTAGTAGCTGTTGTGATAGTTTGGTTGCAATAGAAGTCAACGTAAATGTCATCAAAGTGGTAATAGGTAAAGCTATTAGTGCTTTATTTGTCATTATTCCATTGTGCAACAAATTTGCATAGATCAGATCAGACTTATTCATATAATATACCTTGGTTGCGCTTTATAATAAAGATACATTAATTAAAGCACGAGTCATCACAAGTTTTTATGAGTAAATTAACAGTTAATTATGTCCATGAACACATTAAGGGTCATGAGGATAATAAGTAATCATAATCATGATGAATTCTGTGTGCAGAAGGACAAACCTTTATATAAACTATAAACAAGCAAAATCTAACTCATCATAGTTTATCATGTGTTCATTATGAACATGCCCCTAGTGCTGCAGCTTTAATAACTTAAAATATATGAACTTAGGTTTTAAGAAAGCAATTACAAACAGATTGCTAAAATTAACATGCAAGGCTTACAACCATTTGCTGGCATTTTGTATAAATACACTTGAAATCAATATAGTTATGGAAGTTTTTTTTATCTTTACATATTTACTGCCTGTTCAAAGAAGTTAAGAAAGGCTGAATAATGCAGAATATTGTTTTTTTTTTGAGGATCATTCTCACATACGTTATCTTGTGTTCAGAAAATAATTCTGCATATTTTATCACCTTTGTCGTTTATTTTTAAAGCCACACCACGTAACATTTCATCTAATAAATAGAAAAGAAAACAAGCATTTATTTTATTACCAATTTTTTTATGATTGAAAAATACCTTAAAATGGACAAACAATATAGATGTTGACTAAAAGCAGCCAAATATGGCATATAAATAGGTTGGCTGATCATTAAGACTGTTTTGTTTTGCTGGCAACAGTCTAATCCAAAGCGGTGTGCCGCAGTAATTCTGCTTTTGCTATTTGTGATCATATCACTTTTGATAAGGCATAGTTAAGTGTTAAATCTGGGCAGGAGGACCAGGCCGTCTCTCATAGGCCGCTCCACCTGTGGGCCGGGATATGGGGGGGGGGGGGGGAATATAC
>JAADKR020000022.1:7997826-8018400 GCA_011763505.2 Lythrypnus dalli | reverse complement strand
CTTCTCAAATATCACTGTGTTCGTCTCCTATGTGATATATTTAACTGATTTTTTTTATCCAAAGAACCAATGATTTAAAAAGGAAAATCATGACAATTAACATGGTTGCCTAAACTTTCGCACCCCACTGTATTTGAGCACATTCTGGTGCCTCCTCCACCTGTTGCAGAAGAGCTTTTCTTCAAGCTCAGGTTGTACTTCTTGTACTTCCAGCCAGAGTGAAGGTTTGGTGGTTCATATTGTGGAGGTCAAGACCTGGACCTTTCTCACCTCTCTGACCTCTGCACCTCACACTCAAAATGTATTGTAAAAGAAATCTCAGGAATACAACCATTATAATACAGTGAGTGTGTGAGCATATAGAGAGATTGTGGGAAAAGACTCGAGAAAAGAAAACAAACGTATTAAGTCATGCTGATAATCACTGCTGGAATGAGCTGCTGGTGAAGATACTATGAGCCACCAATGACACAAAAGTCAGAAGCTAATATCTCCAGAAAACATGGTGTTATATTGATTGTTTTAAAGGTGAAATGTGCAAAATCACATAATATCATTTTTTAACAGTTTCTCTTATTAAAATCATACTTGCAGTGACATTTTTGCGTCATTCACTCAGGTTTGGGTAATCCTGTTCACTTTGATCATTTCTTCTTCTGCTGCTTAGCTGTTCTGATTTCCTGGATTCTTACATAACTGAGTTTAGAAGTGTCCTCCATCAATTCAAAGCTAATAGAAAATAACCAGACTCGTTCTGAGCAGTTCTGCACTCAAGAACTGCAGTCTTTGTCGGAAGTGTCACCTGATGCTGTGGTGATGTCAGTTATAGCGCCCCCTGCTGCTTCCCCATGACATCATATGTGGTGTATGACAAGGCAGTAGTTCCTGAAGTGAAGGTTGTGAGGCTGAGATGCTTTTAAGTTATAAAAATATAATATATTGACTTTCTATTGAATATAATTCTTAACTGAAGACAGTATTGATTAAATGATGGCCAAATTAAGTAAATCATCAAGATACATATTATCAAACCAGCTTGATGTTTGTATGTTAAAGTAGTGAAGCACTCATTACTTGGCTGCACTGGCATCCCGTCACTCAGAGAATAGATTTTAAGATAACTCTGCTTTTGTACTAAGTCTCCTTATGATCTGGCATGTACATCTCTGATATGTCAGAGCCAAATGAACTATCTCAACTCTGAGAACCTCAGGGAGTGGTCTCCTGCTGGTCCCAGAATCAAGTCAGGACTGTAGATATGAAAAGACTGGCTACTCAGCTCCATTCAAAGTAATAGGCTCATGTTGTCTAGACGGCGCATGTTCCAAAAAAAAGGCAAGCAGCAACGAGCCTCCACTCGTTGCTACATTTTTTTAACAGCAAATTCTTAAAATGTTTACACAAAAACCAGTGTGATTAAAAAATATGATTATCATACCAGAAGCAAGTGCTAATATTAGAAAGGAGAAAAAAAAAGTCTTTACAACCAGGCTTTTAAGATGTTTCTGAGGGGCATTAAGACTCCATTAAATAGTTCAACCCTGATGAAGACACCTTAAGTTGATCTACAATAAATTATTCCTGTCCGAGAGTGCCTTTGCCTTTCACGTGATATTTTTGCCCTCCAAGTGTGAAAAGCACCTCAGTTTGTAAGCATCACAAATACCATGCTTTTTCACTGTTTTTGATCCAGTGTAGCACTCCCTTAGAGGTCCTTCTGGGGTCAAAAGAGGTCAAAAGGTCGAAAAGCCAAATGAGTTGCCTATCCTCGCCCTGTGATCAGGACTAAACATGGTGAGGCTGTTCTACAGACTTCCAGAAGACGTGAGACAGGCCTCAACTTTGGCAATGTTCAAATTCAGGCTGAAAAGTTCTCGGATTGATTTTTATGTCTTGCCTTGACTCGGCTTTATTTTATTAACTTGTTATTTATAGTGCAGAAAAGGCCAAACCAATATTAAAATGTTGCCCTTGTTGGTAAGGGCCATGACTGACAGGTCAAACTTTTGGTACATTACTCTTTGGTTTAGCTTCCTCTTTCCGAAAGAGAGTAATGTTACCCTTTCACTCAGCACTTTATATTCATAGCCTGTTTTAAATCATCGAAATAGACGCATTTAGTCAACAAAGTGTGTGTTTATGTTCTCTGTGACACTGTGGCTGTTTTTCTTTTTAAGTAATTTATTCAGTTATATTCTTTTTTTTTCTCCTGGACCTCCACAGGGCTTTAGGCTGATGTCGTCCTCTTTTGCATGCGTAAATAAACAAAGACTGTGCCTGGAATGGTCAGCCCTACTTGAGATTGCTCCACTTTTCGGGGCGCTCAGTGCGTAAATATCTAGCCTTACCCCTCTCATTTTTTTCATTTTTTCCTGGCTACGAAGTTTAGCTTTGGAAATAGATCACATCAGAGGGGACACTTGGCCGACGATGATGCACTGGTTTGTTTTTATACATGCATGATGACTAGCGCAGCTCTCAGCGGGGGGCTTGCGGCGGTGGCACTGCGCCGGTCAATGTTTTTTTTTTTTTTTTTCTCTTTGCCTGCTGGGAAATGCCACGCTGGGCTTCATATGTTAGCGGTTTGATATGTAGCGGTGATGGTTGCACATGTGTTTACTGGAGCAAGAGACAGTGAGTGAAGTGAGCACAGTGACACACTGAGACGGGGATTGCTCCTGCCTTCCAAAGTAACAGAGCGATGAGATGGAGACTGAATGAGCCTGTGTGAGATATGAAGAGGAGATTTGTATGTTTATGTTGGAGACCAGGGCTGTGCGCCTTTAAGATCCTGGCGCTATTATACATACCTCGATACACAGGTCATGATACAAACCTTCATACACAGGTTACGACACAATACATACCTCGATACACAGGTCACAATTCAATACATACATCAATCCACGTGTCACAATAGGGTACATACCTCGATATGCAGGTCACAGTACATACCACCATATACAGATTATGATATGATACATACCTCGATACGTAGGTCACACTATGATACATACATAAAGGGCATTGCTGATACGATTCGATACAATTTAATTACTACACATCGGCTACTGCTCGTTTGTTGATGCTAAACACATCCATATATTTATTTTATCTTCAATACATTGAGGAATAATGAAAATACTGAATTTTTTTTACATTGTTTTCTCCTAGTATCCGTAAAGATACATTGGCGACGATTACATCTTTTTTATGCAAATATTGTTTCAGAAAGATACGTTATATATCACTTTTTTTAAAATCGGTTTCGCTATTTTGAACACACCCTCATTGGAGACTAAAACATGTGGAGAAGAGAAAAAGGGTAGATTAATGACAACATTCAAGTGAGCAAAGAAAGCAAGGGATTCTGAATGCATAATGTGGACTGTTTGACCAAAATGCACCTTTCAAACACTTTTGTTCAAGCTGTTTGCATAAAAAATCTTGGATGGAAAGATATTTTAAGACTCTTCAACAGTTAAAAAGGAGGTATAGTATCAACAAAATGTTTTGTTTTTCAAAAAGATAAGTAGTTTGTGGATTATTTGGTGGATTTGTTGATGAATAGAACATTTATTTGAAAGCACTAGATCCTCAGATTAAGACATTGAGTAATCATTGGAGAATAAAATAACACTTTATTGATCTGACTATGGAGAAATTCACTGGTTATTTGCAAAAGGTTTATATGGGCAACCGTGGCTTGGTTGGTTGAGCGTTCATCCACCGTTTCCAAAAGTTATTGATTTGAATCCTTACTCTCATATACCAATTTTTTATTCACTATAAATAAGATACCCTTATGTTATTATTACTTGTTTATATATTAACTCACTGAGTGCAATTGACCCCGATCGGCGTTGGGGGCTGTGGAACAGTCTTGCGCACCTTGTCTGTGAATAGCAAGCCAATACATGGTGTACTATGGGGCTGATGACATATAGATGGCAGTAGTGTGCTCTGTGGATGAGCAAACATCATATAATCGCAAGAAGAAAACAATGCAGAGGGAGAAAGATGGCGACGAGGAAGGCAGATAGTTACATGCTCAAGCAGCCTATGCTCTAAATGAGCATCGCTCGGCAGAAGACGGCAAGACAGAGTCCCGGGTAGTGGTAGTGGTGCTGGAGATGATGCTGGAGATCACTTGTCCCGGGTTGCTCTTCGAGAACTTTTTGCGGTTCAGATGTGTGGAGGGAGGTATGGACGCGCTCCACGCGGAGCCGAAACGCGACACAAACGGTCAGCTCCTCTGAGAGTTTAAAAGTTTATGAATGTTTCGAATAAATCTTTCTTTTGGCATCAAAAGCTCTTTTCTCAGTGTTGTTCTTATTGTTATAATTGAAGGAAACCAATGTTTAGGTGTCAAAGGTGTCACTAAAGCAAAAACATATTAGCATCAAAGTCACTATGTTCTTGAAATTCACAAAAAGCTCTTTTTCACAAAAAGCTCTTTTTCTCAGCTTTTTGTCAGAAACAGGCATTTCTGGTAAAACCACCCTATGTACTACAGCCATTTACTCAGGGACAGAAAAAGGTAGAGACAAAATGTCTGATGAAAGAGGGGAGTCTGGTCTTTCTTTTGGTGGTTAAACCTTTTTCATAGTCATAGTACACAATATTCTGTGGGTCTTGAAAGATGGGTTAAAATTCACTGAAACGGCTGGCACTCAATGAGTTAACCTTGTTATTTCTTTCATCTCCCTGTGCTTTCTTAAGAGAAGATGTAACAAGTGGATTTTTCAATTGTGAGATCAATAAAGTCTTACCTTATGTTGCTCGTGGGAGAGTGTCAATCGTAGTTGGAAGGTTTGTTGGCGCAGATTGGCTTCCTCACTTCCTTCAATTAAACCCAGGGCAGCTATGGCTACAATAGCACCATAAGTGCAGTGTAGCACTTGGGGAACGTGTCAACTCTAGCTTGTAAAGTGCAATGCAAGTGAAAGTCATTAGTTTGCTTCATCTGTTTGCATGGTAACTCAAATACCGGTAACTCTGGATAATATATTTTTAAAAGCATGTACTATTTGAGAAAAGCATAGCAACCACAAAAGTCTACCCACAATCTTTTTCCTTTAAAAGAAATTATGAATAGTTATAATTTTCTCTGGATTTGTTTCCATGGAGAGACATAAGGCTTTGTTGGTGAATAGAAGATTTACCTGAAAATAGATTCTTAGTTTGATGATCGATTGAATCATTGGGGGATTTATATTTACTTATTGGTCTTTTTGGTGCAAAAAGCTTACTTGGTGTGATATATGTGTGGTATATTGTTGTGCCCTTTGGCAAAACGCCTCAGATGAATGATTGGTGATGGTCGAAACGATTGTTTTCTTTTAGTCTGTCCCAGGGCGGCTGTGGTTTAATAAGCTCACGACCTCTGGATGGAGAGTGGCTGAATATTGGATTACTGTAAAGTGCTTTTGGAAGCTTAAAAATTATAATAAGAGCCATATTCTGAGCCATTGTTTGGAAAAAAGTCAGTCAAAAACACCTCTCTTCACTTGCAGGAGATGTGTTTTTTGTTTACAGTTTCTGCTTTTTATAGGTACTATATAACCACCTTTTTGTGCATTTGCTCTTTAATGGAAAAGCGGTAGATTTTTTTGCATTGGAGTAGCGCGCTGTAATTTCTTAAATGTCACTGTAAACATACCAATTAGTTGAAGGGTGCAGTCGATGTTACTGGTAAAGGTTTTTTCATGCAAATTACACATCATGCAAAAAACGGTATGGCCTTTCAACAAAACACAACAAAAGCCACACAGAATCAGTCTGCTCTTTCAAACATAGGAGCTGCAGACGCACATGAGATTGTCTTGGTTGTATTATTTAACAGGAAAACAGCAGCAGTCCTCAGTGTTGTATGAATAGGTTTCTCCCTCTCCCCCTCGCACTCCCGCTGTATATAAATGCGTTTGTGTATTGCCGGTAGTTAGGAGTTATTAGACAACCTGGGACAGCTCCTCATGATTAATAGTGATGCTCTGGAGGGAACAGTATCGAGCCCGACTTAGAGAATGTAATGAAATATTAAAGTGTTATCCAAGAAACAGCAAATATCATAAGTCACCGAGCAGGCGGACTGGACAGTCAGGGTCAAAGCGGCTCCAGGACCCTGCCACAGACGCCAGAGCGCGACGGATTAGTTTTTATCATTTTTTAATATCTCCGGCAAGGCTTGTAATGCATTAATTCAGACATGCATTGAATTTATTACAAAACCAAGGCTGGGCAAAAAGCAGGGAGAAATAACAGTGATGAGTAACTGTAACCTCTTTGGTAAAGCCTACAACCAAGCACCAATCGAGCTTAAACTGAGAGGAAATCTGGTGGACATGTAAGGACACCGGAAAATGAAGGTGTAAAATATGGTGTTTTTATGATCTTACTAGATTTGAAGGTTGGAGGTTGGTATTTTAAATATTCTTCAGATTAATAACGTTCAATTGCATTAAAGATGGATGCCTTCTTCATGTATATAGATTAGGGACGAAAGTAAGTACATCACTATCGCAATATTTCATCAATATCATCATACTTTATATGAAGTAGTCTGTTTATAGCAGTGTGATTTTAATGTTCCCTCAAAATATCTCAACACACAGCCATTAATGTCTCCTCTATGAAAATGCCCCCGTGTGGACCAGTTTCTGAATAAAGGGAATCAGTATATGTTTGCGTTCATGGTTCCCTGAATGAACTGCTGCTCTGGAGTCCAATGTCCCCATGTCACTCTCACTACTGAGCTTTCCATGAGGCATGAGGCACTTGTGTTTGTTCTCCTCATCTGATTGCAACTACACACTCTTGACACCATCTGAACACAAATAATGACACCTTGAGGTTCTTGGGGCAAACACATATTGCTGTTGTTTAGTGTAGGCGGGTGGTGCTCTCGCTTTAGTCTTGGCGCACATGAGTGGAGCTGGATGGGAGCTGGAGAATGGAAAAAAGGAGCACTTCTGATTGGTTGAATTATATAATTTCTGCTTCATGATAGCAGAAAGAATATTTTTTTTAAATTAACTTGACAAACATTTATCAATATTACTTATGATATTATTTTAAATACACAAAGAGTTGCAAATAAAGTATATTGGCCTTGTCCTGTTTTACATGGTGCATGCTGAAAGAGCAGCTTTTTCTTTTAAATGTACTTTAATGCTTACTTTAATTATTACATTACATTATTATTTACATTCTACAGAATTTTAACGAACACATCATTCAACAGCAATTCACTTGACAAAAGAATTGCTTAAAATTATGAAAATTAAACACACTTACAATGCTGTGCATCATATATTATTGAAAGCGAATCCAGATGTTGTTAGTCTTGTCTCTGAGGTCAATACATTTTCCAAGTATGGCCAGTGATGACCTGCACCGCACCACGCCATAGTCCACCTCTTTTGCTTAGAGTGACGTGACATACCTGGCACATTTTAAACTCATTGTCAAACAAAACTGTAATGAGCAGTGGGCCAATATTTGCTACACCTTTAGCCATCGCTCCTCCACATTACATTTGCTCAGTATCAGTGAAATACATTATTGTTGCTCCCATAAGGCCTTGATCAAAATGTCCAGGGCCATTTCTTTATGCCAGTCTTGCCCTGGTCTGAACATTAAAAGGCTGACCTCCCACCGTTTAGCATTCATGGTTTTCTTATTGAGAACCATGAATACCAACATGTCCTGTGAATACAGAAGCAGAGCATGATCCCTTCCCTTCAGAAACTGGTCCACAGGGGGGCTTTTTCAATGAGGGGATATTCTTAGACAAGCTCTAAAGAAATGCCTTTATATTGTAGCAAAACGTCATTACTTCAGTGCTGCCCTATACAAAGATATATGTGTAATATACTGAAGGTGGAAAAGTTTGATAAACACTTTAATACAATATCACAGAGAAAATGCAAGGTATTTCTTACAAAGTGACTCACATTTCTTACTAGATTTCACGGAACAGTTTTTTTTCTCACTGTGATTTTTGTCATTTTAACATTTGACAATGGTTTAAGAGAATCGATTAAAAGACCTGTGAAATTCTCAAATCCCTCAAAGCCTTCTTTAATGAAAACTCCAACCTTGACTATTTTGTTAAAATGAATCAAATCTGTAAAGATGATTTGTTTTTATATCACACATTTTCCTAAAATGCAATGTGCCATAATAAATGTAAAGGGAGATATTATGCAAAATCACTTTATTTCAATGCTACAGTGTCACCTTGTCAAAATTATAATTGGAGATATATTTTTTAGCTATGCATGCATGTTTGAGGTGTTTTTATTTTCTTTTAAATTATTTGAGCTGTAATGATACCTGCTCTTACAATACTTTTTCATGTTTCTTACTTAAATGTGCAAATATTCCAAGACTGCACAAATGCGGTATTCACCTTAATTCTGTCAATTCATTTCCATTTTTATTATTGCTGTTAACTGGCTTGAAAGATTCCCTTGTGAATCAATGTAATTTTTCTAAGGCTTCATATCTTCTGATAGCACTGAAACAGAAACTACTCAAAAACTCCACAAAGCCAGAGAGACTCCAGAATTTGTTTGGATGGGACCATGTCTTAAAGGGAAAGATGTGATTTGCAACAAGTTATAATAAAAACAAAGGAAACTTGTAGTTGTTTTATAATGACTAACAAAATGCAAGATTGTGATAAAATATGTAAAACACCTAATACCTCAGTTTTAATTAAAGTTAAAGACCTAATGCCATTTTTCTTCTAATCACATAACGGCATTTGTTTTGTTCTCCTTTAGTATGTACATCTAATTATGAAGCATTTGTATCGATTTCTTGAAGCTGCAGGCTAGTTTTTCAGCATTTCTGTGAGTGTGACCCTGAAAGTTGTGAAACATTTATATCAGGGGTGCCCACACTTTTTAGGCTTTTGATCTACTTTCAATGCTAGCAAGGCCCAGAGATAAAACAACCAAACAATAATGCATAATTACCAACTAAAATAGATGTATTTTCAACTTTTGAACTTATTTTCAACAAAGACATTTTCATGGTAACACTCAGGGGCAGGGCTTTAGACTCAACAAAGTCAGCTTTTTGTTTGGCCACATCGAATAACATCCAACTGCTCTTTGAGGGACAGAAACAGAACAGAGATGTATTCCATGACTCGACCTGTTTCTTTTCTCCTCTTGTTTCTTTGAGTGGCCATTTAGGTGCAGCATGCCCATGTGGACGGAGCATCACCATCTCTCGCAATGAGCTGCAGCTGTAACACAGGCTGCAGTGATGAGCACCGGCAGGTGAGGCCAAACTGAAGGAAATAGACTAAAGAGGGTGAAATGACCACAGTCATTATTGCGTTTGTAGCTCATGGGCTCCTCGTGCTTGTGTGCATTTACTTAAATCTATCAGACGGATTGTTCTACTCATGAAGCCAGCTCCAAATGTGAGTGCGACAAACTGAATAGATTGGACTCTGTGATCTACTGGATTTGTGTGGGCAATTGACTGGTAGCTTGTGATCGATGTAAGCACTCCTGATTTATATAAGCTCATCCCTGTGAAGGACTGGGATGTTAGAAATGCTTCGAAAGCAAAAAAATTACAAGCTTGGACCCTTGCTCCCTCTTTCATTGTTTCCATATAAAATCACATACAGGGCTTTTAGGTTAGCCAGCCCACCCATAAAAACAAAAATAATGTAAAATATCTCCATGAATGAGCTTTATTGTTGACATAGACTTGGTTGCTCTTGCATTTTGCCCATGCCTGAAGTTCCATTGTCCTTTGCCTGTGAGTTAATGGAGGCGACTCGGCGCAGAGAATGCCGCCCTTCTGGCTTCGTGTCGTTCGGTCAGCGCTCTCTCTTTCTCTCTCTCTCTCTCTCTCTCTCTCGCACCTCTCCCCTCTCTGCCCCTTGTCCTGCTTTCATCTCGCACCACTCTCACACTGGAGCTGCCCGTCAAAACTCACAATCACTGCGCCGCCGATCTGACTCCCCATCGCTCCACTCATTCTGCAAATGAATTCTGTGGTGATGGACCGCTCAAACACCATTCAAACGTGTCCTGGAAGAGTGTAAAAAAATATGTAACAAGAGATTGTAGGCTTGTTCAGGATGTACATGAAGGTATTGTGAAAGCTAGGAACAAGTCGGGGCAGTAGCGGTTTGAACTCAACCTCCTCTGTTTGTTTAAGAATATGGAAAATCAAAATTTACAGCACAAGGGGAAGCACTCTGCATGTTCCCTCCAGGCCTCAGTAAGTTTCCCACCAAAACATGTACTATATGATCTCTGTGTCCGGGATGAAAGAGAGTTTATAAGCCAGCATTTGTGTTTATGTGCATTCCTCATGTTTCAAAGGTATGTTGACAGAACAAGGCTGAACAGTAGTGAAAAAGCTTACAGGATGACATCTTGTCGTTCTTGGGGCAAACACATGTTATTCTTGTTTAGTGCAGGTGGGTGGTGCTCTCATTTCAGACTTGATGCACATGAGTGGAGTGGACGAGGACTGAAGAATTGTACTACAATTGCACAATCAAAGAAGAGCGCTTCTGATTGGTTGAATTATCTAATTTGTGATTCATGGAATATTAATTATAGCCTATTCAAACTTGACAAACCTCTACCAATATGACTTATGATATTATTTTTCATTTTATTAAAATGTACAACAGTTCACTCGGGAATAAATAATAGTTTAAAATTGTGAGAAAACCTGTCTTAATTACTAAAAATATGTACTGGTAGCATCTGTATTTATTCAGGGCACAGCAATGACCTACGGCACACCACACTTCAGTCAACCTCTTTTTGTTTAGAGTGATGCCCCCTAGTGTCTTGTCATAGGCGCTGGAGCGGGAGGAATTTGCGTTTATATCTAACGACGTGCACCGCTTTTTTCACTGTTCTACTCCTGCATTACCAGTAAGTTTGTCTATACAGATTTTATATTGTTTCCTCCACTATAGCATCAGTAAATGCACAAACAGCACAATTGGCTTCTATGACATTTTTTGCAGCCACACTTCTGTCGGTCTGCCCCAGGGCAGCTGAGTGAATATAATGAATTGATCATGTGAACCATGTCTGGGAAAGGAGCTATACCAATATTGTTCTTCTTGTTGACGCATGTATATCTATATGTATGTATAACACATATATTGAAGATAACGCACCACTTTTGATGGACCTCTGATCAATGTCTATCAAAATTACATGATTAAACCAAATTGCCAATGGGCCAGCACCACTTCCACATGCCATCTTTTACTTTCATGCACGGTAACAACTTAGCAATATAGCTATTTTTCTGCTCTAAAATGTGGCTGTGTTTTGAGGAGTGTATCTGTGATTGATGAAAAACTGCTGTTGCTTTTCTCCCAAGGTGAAACCAAAAAAAAAGTAAGACAGGTAGAATAGATGAGCAATTAGTAACTTTGGGAGTTCAGTTTAGGTTCTTCTAAAAAAAAAAACAACAAAAAAAAAAAACAGTGTTGATGAACAGAGAGTTTGTCAGCATTACTGTTAAATACCATTTTATACCCCACACCCAGGCCTCTACAATCATCATAATGAACAAGCAAAATGACTGCAGATTTGATCAATCCCTAAATTCCTTTCTGAAATTTAACTTGCTTTTTTGCTTTTATTTTGTTGTTTTCCTGTTGCTTCTTGGCTCACGCGCCTTGTTTCTCGATGGGAGGGTTTAGATCAAGACATGGCTCTTCTCGCTGTTGAATTAAATAAAGCCTTGGCTCGGTTTTTTTGTGGTTAATTAGCCATAGTGGTGCAGATACATGGGGGGGTGGGGAGATGGCTATCACTGGGGAAGCTAAGGTTTAACTCTCCCTGTTTCAAGTCAGTCCAAGCTGGCCCAGAAGAAGAAGAAGAGGAAGCAGGCTGCAGTGGAGAGTGTAGGTCAGGGCCACTGAAGGAGACTCGTGCACACTCGCTTTCTCTCTTAGTGCAGATGACCTTATTGTGTCTTTGGAGGCAGTACAGATTTTTATCAGGAGAATTGCATGCCAAGCTTAGTTAAAAGTGAGCAAATTAAATAATAATGCATTGGTGTGGAAGTTGGAAGATTGTGCTGAATTGCATAGAAGCACTAAAAGGTCACTTCCTAGGATATCTAGCATGTTTTTTCTTCATCAAAACATATGATACTCACCAGAGAACAGGTTTTAGGAGATGAGAGGTACATGGGAGGCAACGCATCTTCAACTCTACAACAATTAAGTAGAGAGGACCACTTTTTGAAAACATACTGTGGTAGTTTCTTCTGCTTCTTCAGCCATATCGTTATATTATTCATTATTAGTCATTTCTAAGATCAGTGCCTTTGACATCCCAAACTCTCAAGTATTTCAAACGTTTTAGCTGAAAAGGAAGCTTTTAGATTCATTCCATCCATTCAACACTGGGCCAAAATTAAAAAAATGTAATTGGTCTTGAAGCTCCAGAACATTGGCCTCCATTTTGCTCAAGTTGGAGATTTGACTAAATTAGATGCATATGTACATATCAACACCAAAATATCGACAGGGCTTATGGGCTTTTGAACAAAAACATATATATAAATATACTATTTGGTCAATCTCTAAATAAAAAAATAATTATATAAAAAATCTAAAATAAAATAAAATACAAAAAAATAAATACATGAATAAACTAATTGGTTGATGTTCCAATAATAAATAAATACATACATACAAATAAATACATAATACAACAAATAAACTAATTGGTCAATCTCTAAAAATAAATTAGATAATTAATTGGTTGAACTCTAAATCCATACACAATTTTTGGGCATATTAATGTAAAATTGGAGGCTCTATAGCATTTTTTTCTTCCTTATAGTGGAATATAATTTATGTTAACCTTCTATCTTGCAAAAGCTGGCATTTGTGATGTACAAATAAAATCCTTTGTATAAAGCCTTTTTGTCAATTGGTTATATGGCATGTGAGTTGTTGTTGGTTACATTACTGTGACAGTATTGCTATCTGAAAGTTGTGAAACTTGTTTTTATTTTATTTTTTTAATTATGTGAAGAATTTGAATGCATTAGGGATGCTAGGGAGTCAATTGTCAAATAAGCTATAGGGTCTTTGATGCTTTCTGAGATATAAGAACACAAACTACATTCATAAGTAGAATAGTCAGAAGAGAAGATAGGGCTGTATTTTCTCCATCTTCTCCTGGACTGAAAGCTTGAGTGCAGTCACTCAGCAGATGTCACCCTCTCCTCATTGACCTGGGCCGGACCCCTGCCCTGTTTGTACAAGTGCCGCCCGGACATAATGTGACACCTCCACAAGTCCACACAAGAGGGAGGAGCTTCCCAAAACCCTGGAAGCATCAGTGAGAAGCAGGCACATGCAGAGAAGAACAAGGAGGGCAGCAGAACAAGTCCCAGCAGGTGCCGAGGAGGGACTGCTGAACACTCACTTCCAGATGACTTTGGACGCACTGCATAACCTTAACCTCCTGAGCTTGAAATATGATGCTTGAGTGAGTGTGTAAAGTCCGGCTCTAACTACAGTTCAGAGGAGATGCTGCTCCGCCGAGTCCAGGCCATTTGCCTGGGCTTTGATGCACATGCCCAGGAAGGGATTTGATTTGAACACGCAACTTCTCTCACAAATGACCTTCATTTGCTGATCAGTATTAATGTTGTCAGTTGTAGTATTTAATCTTGATTTCCCTGGATGGAATGGAAGATTTTCCTTTCTTTTACGCAATACCATGCATAACTGGGACTTGTTGTTCCACCTGTTTAGTCTTGAGTAGTGGTTCTCAACTGGTGGGTTGTGGACCTTTGCCAAACCCTGTTATTGAGGATTTTTTGTTAATTTTACATGTAATCTGGATTTTTTTTCAAGTAAAGTACACTATTTCTGTTACAGTGTATACAGTGTAGAACTGAAAAGTGCTCACTAACACAGATTTGAGAGAAATTGGTATGTTTTGTCTATAGCAAAATAAGAGCAAAACCTAAAGTGTTGCATTTAATTTTTTGTTGAGTATATAAAAATATTACAAATTTGCAATAGATTTTATTTGTCAGTAGTTTTACTTTTTTTTTATTTGTCAGTTTTGGGGGTTTTTTTTGTCAGTATTTTTTATTTTTTGGTCAGCTATTTTGGGCGGGGGGTTCAAATTGATATCCCTTGAGAGGAAAGCAAATATTCAGCTGCTTTAGTTGTCATTTTGATGGCAAATATAGCTCCACTCGCACGAAATAACATAAACAAGGTGACAACAACAGTCTTTTTTATTCTTTCCTGTTGCTCGTGCTCCTTCTGCTTTAGGCTATAGGTCTGTTTGTGCGTGCTTTGCAGAACAAAAATAAAACGACACGTGCATGTTTTCTCTTTTATACTTCATAAATGGATAAAAACAGCTTTGGATCGGAGTACAAGCTTTTACGGCATAAGATTAAATATTAGGCTAAAATATACGGTTAAAAAGATGTTTCAAAACAATGTTATGTTATTTAAACTTCCTTCCAAACTTTCAAATTCACACAAAAGTGAAATTACCCATGAATTACTCAAGGTAAAAACCTGGGGAGTTTTTACCTTCCAAACATTCGACAGGTTTGGAAAGGCATAGAAACTCCAAGGACTTCAGTAATTTCTTACTTTTCACCTGAGCTCTTTTTATTTCTAATCCCGTGCAATTAGCCTTTGGAAAATAGTGGTTCAAAAATATGTTTTAGAACTGTCAACAATGTGCCAAAATGAAATGTTTCACTTATACCTCGGCGCAAAGTGGTCAGATAAGGTTATTTTAACATTCAAAGCAAAGATAAACAAGTCTTTTCAGTAGAGCTCGCCTCATCTAAAGTGTTTAAAATATTCCTTCACATTAGTCAATCTTAGTCAAAATTAGACGAAAACTACATTAAATGTTCTCTAAAACGATGACTCAAATGACAAGATATTTTTTTTGACTAAAATAAAAGAATGAAATAAAAATGAGAAGATACTAAAAAGATCAAAACTTCCACTGTGACAGTTTGAAATAGCCTTTAATCATTGAAACTAGACTAAAACTAGAGAATTTTTGACTAAATCTTGACTAAAACAAGAATGCATTCATGTCAAAAGACTAAAACTAAATTAAAAACAAAATTAACACTATTCATCAGTAATTCAACACCAGCATATGTGATAAAAGTGAGGAAAGAACTGTATATATTTAAAGTTTAACCTAAAATTTCTTCTGTCACAAAAGTGCAAATATATTCATTGCACTTTTAACGCTGACAATTTTCCTATTAACCAGAGCTTAAAGGTTGACATGTCATTATTAAGGCTTTCCCACAGGAGGCCTGTTTTCACAAAGTGTCATCTCCTCTTCCTTTTGCTGCTATAACCTTCTTTTTTCCTCATATTCCTCAGTAGTATTACTGCCAGATGATATTTGAAATGTTACAGTGAAGGCATGATTCTTATTTAGATGTCAACCTCTGGCCTGCCAATCAAATCTGCCCACTTATTGTAGGCTCTCAGCAACATTTTACATTCTACTGCTTTCAAAAACTTTCCAAATAACTTTGAGTTCTCTTTAAATGGATTTGTACATTCCATTCTGTTCGCTCACTTGCATCAGAAAAAGTCTGCAATGCGCAATAACTGTGTTTATGGAAGTTTACTTATTATACTTTATCTGTTTAATATTCATTAATTGGGAAATATACATTTGAGCACAGAAGTTGATGTTGATGAAAACCTGATGAAAGGAGTTTTCATATTCTCGTCTGAGTTTCCTCCTGGTTCTCCAGTTTCTCCTACCACTAAAAATATGTACAATAGGTCAGAATGAATGAATGAGAGGACTGAAATTGTGAGTGGGGGACAATAAATGGAAATGAGCTCATGACTACACTCTGGTGCGGTGTGCCCCGACAAAATAGATGGATAGATACTGTATATACTTTATTTATCTCAATTAAGGTAATTAGGCAGTCTGTTTACTGAATATAAATTCAGTTCATTCATTCATTCATAAAGAAAAGACAATATTTAAAAAGTCAATATTAAGTCATTTCAGCTCCTTTCTGAAGTGGCAGTACATCCTGATGGCATGAGGGACCAACACGTTCTTCAATCTCAAGCACAGAGTCCAGGCCCAGTCCAATCACAGAGTCTAGGCCCAGTACAACCACCGAGTCCAGGCCCAGTCCCACCACAGAGTCCAGGCCCAGTCCAACCACAGAGTCTAGGCCCAGTCCAATCACAGGATCCAGGCCCAGTCCAACCACAGAGTCCAGACCCAGTCCCACCACAGAGTCCAGGCCCAGTCCAACCACAGAATCCAGGGACAGTCCAACCACAGAACCTTCTTTATGAGCCGGTTCACATTCCGAACTTCTCTTTACTTGTAACTAAATAAATGAATAAATAAACAAGGTCTTCCAGACACAGGCAATCCTACATTGAGACTCAACTAATATTCTTGTTTTGTAACCGGCACATCTAGACCCATTTTGTACGAAAATGTGTGTTTGTAAAATTGTGTAATCTATACCTTTGTTTAACGGATTCACAAGGTGGTGCCCCTTTGTGTTTCTACATTAATATCTGGGATTATATGACTTTTGCTTTGAAGCCAGCCTTACTAATACTCCTGTCAATGTTCTTGACCTTTATAAAGACTATTCTTACTTCCCTCTTGTGCCAGTGAAAAATAAGTATTTTGTATCTTAAAAGAAAACTTGTTCCCACACAAACCCTATTTATGCAACATGAATACAAAGATGTAGAAAAGAAACAAAAAAGATGTCAAAACCAAGATGTAAACCAGCACTATAGACTAAACCACGACGAACCGCTGAATAAATACAACAATCACATACACATATATCAATTCAACCTGGATTTTCCTGATGGCCAAGGTGGTGCTGGGGAGAGGGTGGGTTGCAGCTCAGCTGGTGCACGGCTGAATTGGAGCTGACAGCTTGCGGAGAGGAGAGGTTTAAATATGAAGTCCTTGCGTTGATTGGTTCAGACGAAGGAGAGGCTTGGACGCTGATAGGCTGAGGCACGACTATGATTGGGCATTTGTCTCAGTTGGTTGCCTTGGCTTGATAGGCCGAGGATGAGATGGAGGTGTGGTTATGAGATGATTGGGCAAGATGTTGCAGCTGGATGACTTGGAGGTTGATAGGCCAGGGGAGGAGATGTGATGGTGAGGCCCGGCCTGCAAAGTGTCTTCCAGGTTGAATTTGCGCTTAAGCTTCATTTCAACCTCGATAGACTCAGACGGAAACAGAATGAGAAACAAAAAAGATGTCAAAACCAAGATGTAAACCAGCACTATAGACTAAACCACGACGAACCGCTGAATAAATACAACAATCACACACATATATCAATTCAACCTGGATAGACTCAGACGGAAACAGAACGAGATTAGAATCTTTATTTGTTTTTGTACATTTGGCGCTCGAGCCCTGGCGGAAGACATAGATGATGTGAATTGAAGAGCTATTGAAAAGAGCTCGGAGATGTCTTCTACCCCCAAAAAATAAAAGTGCCGGGGCTGAGGCCGGTGCGCAATGCCATGCTAGTCATTGCCCTTTGCTTTGCGTGCTGGGTGTGTATAGCTGGATTGCTGACGAGTATCGCCAGAATGAACGACCCGAACCTTAGCCGAGCTGATAGTCTACCTGCCTAGCTACTCTAAGGACAGCATTGCACGGCTCGATTGCCAAAATGAGATTGACACGATTGCCGAATTGATTGAACCTCCAGGCACAATAGCCGAGCAGGCAGAGATGTTGGCATGTATAGCCAAAGGACAGAATTACATGGCATAACAGAGGAAGGACAGAATTACATGGCACGATAGCCAAAGGACCGAATTAGATGGCACGATAGACGAAGGACAGAATTAGATGGCACAATAGACGGAGGACAGAATTACATGGCATAACAGAGGAAGGACAGAATTACATAGCACGATAGCCAAAGGACAGAATTAGATGGCACAATAGACGAAGGACGGAATTAGATGGCACGATAGCCGAAGGACAGAATTACATGGCATAACAGAGGAAGGACAGAATTACATGGCACGATAGCCGAAGGACATAATTACATGGCATAACAGAGGAAGGACAGAATTACATGGCATAACAGAGGAAGGACAGAATTAGATGGCACGATAGCCAAAGGACAGAATTAGATGGCACGATAGACAAAAGACAGAATTAGATGGCACGATAGACGAAGGACAGAATTGCAAGGTGCGCAAGACATAATTGCGGCACATAGTTAGCAGAGCCATAGGATGCCAGGCTTAATAGCCGAATGAAAGAATTGCTGGCCAAAATAGCCGAATGACCAACCACCACCAGTGATGTGTATATTGCATTTGCTTACGTAGAGAATTGATGAGGTGTCGAAGTAGAGAGCAGCTTAACAATGTTTTTAAAGACTACATCAATGTAAACCAATAGCCTAACTAGTGGAGAGTTGCTGATAACAGTAAGTATCAACAGACAAAGTAAACAAAGTAACAGTAACAACAGTAAGTAGTAGTAACAGTAAGTAGCTGCACAGAGTCTGAATAGATTATGACTGAGTGACAAGTTAGTTAGGTCTGCTGCTGGTTACTGTGCATCTTAGGGCAGTCCTTTTCTTAAGAGCTTTTGAGGATCGGACGCATCGGATGAGAAGTGAACCGATTTTAGACATCCGATTAATGCACTGAAGGGGCAGGACAGCTTCAATGTTGCGATTGATTTATTTTTATGATCTCGCAATTGGATTTATGAAAACCGGAATTTAGTTTGACAGTAGAAGGGCGCAAAGTCTAGAGAAGCTTAAGAGGGGTGTGACTGCAAATCCCCCCAAAAGGATAGGAGGTATTTGAAAATGCATAGAATCCATAAGAGGATACGGATCAATCGATAGAATCGCAACTCTATACTGAATACCTGGCTAACGGAAAGCAGCTAAAGTATAGAAGACAATGCATATGAAAATTAAAGGGAGCAGGAGCAAATGACAATATACTACTTAGATCTGAACTAAAACATCCGCATGCAAAGTTAACGGAGCTGCAAGTTTATGCAAGAATTCAACCAATTACTCAGCTATTTTAATCTACAAATACCAGATTTAAATAAAAAAAAGTCGGAGTGAATTAGGTCTTGGCTACAACGGGAAATGGAGGACTAAGTGATTGCTGCGGTCTGTGCCTCGGCAGGAATTAGAGACAGTAACAAAGGACTTTGTTCTGAGGCTGAGAATCCTAGCCAAGTGATCAAAACCTTGACGACGGACATTTTTAGCTATTGCTAGCATTAGCCAAATTCGTCCGACGTAGTTTTCTGAAAAGTAAACAATGTATTAAGAGAAAATGCAGAAGGGCTGAAGGCGAGGCGTCCAGTACCATTTAGCACTCATTTTCCAAGACCGCGACCGACTTCACAATGAACAAGCGACCAACTACAGGAGTCTGTGCAGCTTAGGTGAGCTCGGTGTGAATGCACCTTCATTCTATTGACGGCGCGAGCTTAATTTAACGATGGCATGCTGCAGCTTAAGGGAGACTTCGAGAAAAAACATATGAAGTGAACATAACTTAAAGAGTGATGATTTTTTATTTATTTAGAAGCGACAACTTCAAATAAGGTACAATTTGCTTCACTTGACATCCTGAAAGTAGTGGGTGGCCTGTTACACATAATGTGGTCCAGGGAGATTTTGCGATAGACGCTACCTCTAGCTCCAACGTGGATTTTACAGATTAGTAAGGGGCCGAACATACATAAAAACCCTGAAGCAAACCTTAAAGAGTCCCAATTCATAAATAAATTTGACATTAAGCATTTGTTCGAGCAAATACGCAGAGATTTCTTGAAGAAGATTTCTTCTTCAGTTTTTTTTTTCTTTGGATGTAAATGATCTGTGCACCCATTTCTTATTGTTGCTTTACGATTGACATGCGTTTGAGGCGCTTTGAAACACTTACAGTGGGGTGCGAAACTTTAGGCCACCATGTTAATTTTCATGATTTTCCTTTATAAATCATTGATTTTTAGGATAAAAAAATGCAGTTAAATATATCACATAGGAGACAAACACAGTGATATTTGAGAAGTGAAATGAAGTTTATAGGATTTACAAAAAGTGTACAATAATTGTTTAAACAAAATTAGGGAGGGGCATAAATGTAGGCAACAAAAAAAAAAAAAAACTCAACATTTAGTAGATTCTCCTTTTGCAGAAATAACAGACTCTCGAAGCTTCAAATGAGAGTTTGGATTCTGGTTGAATGTATTTTGGACCATTCTTCCGTACAAAACATCTCTAGTTCATTAAGGTTTGATGGTTTCTGAGTATCTTTAAGTCACACCACTAATTTTCAATAATATTCAGGTCTGGGAGTAGGATGAACATTCCAGAACGTTGTACTGTTCCTCTGCATGAAGGGCTTAGTAGATTTTGAGCAGTGTTTAGGCTCGTTGTCTTGTGAAAAGATCCAGCCCCGGCACAACTTAAACTTTGTCACTGATTCCTGGACATTGGTCTCCAGAATCTGCTGATATTGA
>JAADKR020000022.1:7978918-7997661 GCA_011763505.2 Lythrypnus dalli | reverse complement strand
TAACACAAATATTTACATTTAAAAATTGAAAATGACTGTCCGAGAAAAAAACAAACAACATTTTGGACATTTTAACTACTATAGACCTAAGTTGTGTTGTGAAATGTCATCAGAAACTTCAAGTTCTTATCTGTAAAATGGCATATCATACAACCATGTGGCTTGTAAGGTGATCTTTTAATAAGCGATTTCATCTCGGGATGCACAGCAGTCAAAATGAGGCGGGTGTAAAGAGGTTAAGAAAAGGACTGCCCTAAGATGCACAGTAACCAGCAGCAGACCTATCTAACTTGTCACTCAGTGTTTATCTATTCAGATTCTATACTGTTTACCTTGTTACTGTTACTTTGTTACTGTCACCGTTGATACTTACTGTTATCAGCAGCTCTCCACTAGTTAGGCTATTGGTTTACATTGATGTATTCTTTATAAACATTGTTAAGCTGCTCTCCACATCGACACCATCAATTCTCTACGTAAATGCAATATACACATCACTGGTGGAGGTTGGTCGTTCGGCTATTTTGGCCAGCAATTCTTTCATTCGCTATCAAGCCTGGCATTCTATGGCTCTGCTAACCATGTGCCGCAATTCTGTCTTACGCACCATGCAATTCTGTCCTTCGGCTATCGTGCCATGCAATTCTGTCCTTCGGCTATCGTGCCATGCAATTCTGCCCTTCTGCTATACAGGCCCAACATCTCTGTCTGCCCGACTATCGAGCCTGGCTGCTCTTTCAAGTCAGCAATTGTGCCGTGCAGTGCTGTCCTTAGTCTATATCTGCCTAGCTACTCTATCAGCTCGGCTCGGGTTAGGGCCTATCAGTCTGGCTATAGACCCATAGCAGCAATTCAGCTATACACACCCAGCACGCAAAGCAAAGGGCAATGACTAGCATGGCATTGTGCACTGGCCTCAGCCCCGGCACTTTTATTTTGGGGGGTAGAAGAAATCTCAGAGCTCTTTTCAATAGCTCTTCAATTCACATCATCTATGTCTTCTGCCGGGGCTCGAGCGCAACATGTACAAAAACAAATAAAGGTTCTAATCTCGTTCCGTTTCTGTCTGAGTCTATCCAGGTTGAAATGCTAAACATCAGCCTATGCTGCTTTTTTTGTTGTTGTTATTGTCTGGGTCACATGATTGTCCTTGTTCATCCAACATCCCTTTGTAAGTTATGACAACTAGACAAATCAAGTTCCCCTTACAAAGATAATTGGCCAAAAAATAACTGGACATTTAGTTATATAATCCATTCTCATAAATTCTTGTAAATGTGCCAAACTCTTAGTAAACTTGTAGTGATTACTTGCAATATGATCTCAAGCAATGGATACTTTTAGTTTTACAGTGTATGTGCTAAATTTCAATGTATATGATATAGCCTTTGGAGAACCTTGTCTTCATAAAAGTACAAATGAAAACAAGCAAATAAGTAAATGTATTTTCTACCTGTGCATAATATGAGAGTTAAAGCAAAGATAATTATACTACATTATGCAGCAGTGAAGTAGCATGTAGTTAGCACTCAGAGCAAAGTTGTACATTTGTCTTGTTTCTATGGTTTCTCTGCGAGAGATCCATCCTTTCATATACATTTACGTGATGCATTTCAATGATTGCCTGTGCAGCTTATTATGGGAAGCAAAACGCCCAACACTTAACACCAAGTGCATGGTTGAAGAATCTTTGTCTGCAATGAAAAATAATATTTTTTATTTTTTTTGAACAGCAGGTATGATGTGGCTCTGTGTGAAGTCACCTCAATTAAACTGTGGAAAATTACATTATGTTTATATCATTCTAAACCTCCTTTAAGATATTCTATGTCTTTTTCAAATAGCTGTCAATGTTTGAAACATGCATTTGATACAGAAAAAACAACCTTGGGCGACAAGATGAAAAAAAATACACCTTGAAAGAGGCCAATCTTCTATGTTCGGTTGGACTTCCATGGAGTTTTGAACCAATCACGTCGCAGTATTGACTTGAAGAGGCGGGTTTTACATCCCCAACAACACCAACAGCAATCACTTATTGACACTGAATAACAACACAACAACCACAGAAACACACACAGATATGTTTCTACAGACTTACAAGCAAGTAATAATCTTAAAAAGCACATTTCATTTCAAGTTGGTTTAGTGATTTGTTTGTGTTTTGAGACTTAGCTGTGATTAGCTTTTCCAATATATCAAGCTTCAAATGTTATCTATAGCTATAGCTATATCTGTTCTAAATGTGCATTAATGTTTTACCTGAGTCATTATATAAGGATGTAACTAAACCTAGTTTCCCCATGGTTTTCATTGTTTGTGATATTTATTGTTTAATTTCCCTGGATTTAGACAGGAAGTGACATACGTAGAGGCAAACAATTGATAGACAAATGATGGAATATCCCTCTATCAAAAAATAAACAAAAATAAATACAAAAAATAACTTTTTCCCTCTCGACTCTTGCCATTCCACTGAAATAAAATCACGATTAATAATTAACACAGATATTATCCATCAACTCAAAGTCAAAGTCATCAAAATACTATCATATACACTTTTAAAGAATATGCCCCTCCCCCTCAATGTACAATCTTTAGAGTCTGGAGGTGCATAACCGGCTTTAGCTCCTTCCCCCTAAGTTTAAAGCACACATTTTTGCATTTATGTATGGACACTATTAACAATTCACAAGCCGAGCAGACTTTAAAAAGCTTTTGAAAGGCCGGGGTTTGAAATTGCTACTTCAAAGTTCCTCCAAAGTTCCCTTACCTTTGTGGTATGCAGACAGAGCCATCCCTCCTCTCCTCCACATTAAGAGCTGTTTCCTCTCCCCGCACCGGAGAGAGCAGAAATGGGATTGGTAGAAGTTAATGTTTGCCGCGCCGCTGAAAGCCTGAGAGTGTGCTCTGTATAATGCCATTATAGAGTCAGTCGGCAGAGGGGGTTGTCAGGAAGCATACGGGCAGGGGAGGAGAAAAAGCACCGGAAAAAAACAAAACAAAAACATGCATCTTTGGTAAAAAAAAAAAAAAAAATCCACAAAATGAAATAAAGATGAGTGCTTGGGTTGAAACCACGCACTGGAATATAAAAGACAATGTTGTGAAATATACATGGAGTATGGCCTGGAGTCTGGGGTTGAATACTGAGCTTCTTGCGAAACCTTAAAACCCACAATATCCAGCAGATCTTAGGGGCAACATCTTCCGCAGATCCGAGCCGTGATCTGTCCAACCGTCCCGGGCTTTGCATCTCCACGGCAACGGGGAGACGGGAAGGCGGTTCGGCGTCTCTCATATTTAATAAGATTTGGTGTTATTTTCCCCTCGTCCGTAATGCTTTTATTATTGCAAAATTGGCGCGGCGGTGAGAGGTATTGATTGTGCAGCAACCAAGTGGGACTCGGTGTAGGATGTTTTCAAGAGGTGATTTGTGTGTGCTTTAAAAAAAAATTAAAAAAAACACCTTCCTTTTTTCCAGGCTGAAAAAGTAGCCATTTTATACGGATCCAGAAATGCAGCTTTTATTTGGGTTTCTCGCAGCATGACTTGATGTGAGGACGCAAGTCTAACAGCAGCCAATCTCAAGGTGTAGGAGTGTGAATGCATGAGGAAACCAGGTTCTGAGCTGTTTTCAGTTCAAAGAAAGTGAGGATAACACTGTTGAGGAAAATGGCACTGATGTTATGGCTTTATTTGGTTTTTTTATGTCGAAATTGTTGAAGTGGTAATGGATGCGAGGTAAAAAGGGTAAAAAGTCAAATTGATGTGCAGCGGATCACGTAATGGGCAGCACACAATGTCTCTCACTCCTCCTCACCTCCTTTTTTCCTAAGCCGTCCTGTCAAATGAAGTCATACAGGCTGAAAACATGCTTTAAGCAACAAAAAGATGAATGTCAACTTAAAAATCAAGTTAAAAGAAGGATTACACATAAACGTTTAAACCAATATACAACAGCATCAATATGGATTCAGTGAAGTATAGGGACAAACAACTTCCTAGAGCATTTCATTCACCTCTCCATCGAAATGACTGTATCTAAATAAGGTCTATATATAATTTTGACTCCACTAGATGTAAAAACTAGACTGTAATGTAAACTAACAATGGACTTAAGGAGTTGTGGCTTCTCCCATAGCGTTCAGCGCAAGCTATAAACCCTCATTCATGCAGCTGTGTGCCTGGATTTTTGGAACTAACTCCCATATTTAAAATAAGCTGAAAATAAACCCTGGTAGACTGACAAAGAGTGGTTCAGAAGCCCTTGTGAGGAGACCAATGAGGCCCGTGGACCCAGCACCTGTAAGAGGAGCCATGAGGGACTGGTGCAGTCTGTAATAGGCAGCTTGGACTGCTCTCCCCACCACCCAGAAACAGATGAAGTGTGAGAAGATGGATGGATAAATAAAAATAAAATAAATAAAGTAAAAATAAAATATAATAAAAAGAAATAAATACATAAAAAGAAAAGAAAATCAAAGAAAATAAAATCATATCAAAAATAAAATTAAAAAATATATAAAATAAAATAACATGAAATAAAACTAAAATTAAAATTAAAATAATGAAAGGGAGGGGGGGGGGGAGGGTGATGTTGCATGCTAAGACAAACACATGAAGGTGAGAGTGACAAGCCAGTGTTCAATAATGAAATAAAAAGAAGGGAAAAAGTTCAGGCCAGTAGAGCAAGGAACTTCTTGAGCCCATAAGGCTTACAGGAGAAGTAAGCTACAAGGCTATTGTTAAAGTTGTAGTTAAAGTATATGATTTCACCTTGTTTCAATCCGGTCCCGAATAGAGAATATGAAAATTAAGTTATTTCATATTCTCTATCAGTCCCTAAGTTCACATTGCATTCATGTTAAAGCAGTAATGTGTTATGATGTTATTGATCAAATTGAATGGTGAATGGTGAATGGTTCAAACTGAATCTCGACACAATACATTATGAATCCCATTACTAAATTCTAGGCTTGCACATATAGGTAAAGCATTTTCTAATATACTGTATTGATCCCTTACTTTGAGAGCCTCTTTTCTGTATTTAATCCAATGCACTACGGTCACTAACATTTTTGAAAACACATGAAGTGAACAAAAATGGGCAAAACAAAAGCAATGAATGGTGAACGATTGCAGTTGCGTTCCTATTCTTAGCGGTGCAGCGGGGAAACGCGACTAATGATGCTGCCTGACCTAATGCCTGGTGCTCAAGGTCAGAGCTCCAGTGATGCATTGTGGGTAAGGTGTCCGGGACGGCTGAGGAGTGTTGCCAGATTGAGCTTGCAATTGTTGTCCTCTGTGACTTTGAGCCTAAAATTTAACAGTGTTCTCGCTGAAAGAACAACAGATGCAGTCACTCCAAATACAGTGTTTTGGGGAGAGGTATGGTTTTATTTTGCTCTAAACACAAGTTTATACATGTGCATCCAGTAAATGTGTGATTTGTGGGAAGAGAGACTGTCATTACTTATTGGCAGAGAGACAGTAATGACTACCATCTTCAAGTGTGAAGAGAATAATGCAATGAAAAGTCTTTCAAAATGAGCTATAAACCCCATACTTTCATTTGTGATGAATTTGACACATTTAAACATTTATTGATGTTACTGAATAGTGATTGAACAGAGGTGGATGGTATTCAGCTACATCTAAACATTTGTATATTGTTTTGAATGTAATTTAGGACAATGAATCTGAAAAGGTTTTATGTATTATCTTATGATAATTTTCCACAGTTTTGAGGAACCCCCAAACTTTGGAACAGTAGATGCTGAAGCAGTGAGCCTGAGACAAAGAGCAGTAGTGCGGCTGATGTGCTGTGGCAGGCTGAGCGCTGACTGGAGGCAGTCTGTCTCGGTGGCGGAGATCATTAATTTGTGCTTTAATTAGGCGAATGCCACAGTTGGAATGGGGCGTGTGCATGAGGGCAGCGTGTGTCCTACGTGTGTGACCTGCCTCTGCCTGCTTACATATATGACAGATTGAGGCTCTCCTGGGTCCACCCCCCCTCTCCCTTCCCGCCCGTCAGGCGCACCCTGCTCTACAAACCAAACCCACCCATCTGCTCTGGAAGCAGGCCACATCCCTGTCTAGTGTTTATACTCAGTGTGTCACCGGAGCAGTGGGAAGCTCAAGGAAACTGTAGCCTTTCGCTGCATGTGTGCTGTTTGAAATAGGCTTTCTGAGTGCCAAGGCCAAGGCTGATTGGAATCTGCATTCAAATCTATTTTGCTATGCACAGTTATGAATCACACAGGGATATTTCTCATCTCTCTCTCTATCTTAAAATAATAAAATTGAAATAACCTAAGCTCTAAATTCCCACATGGTAAATCTATTAGACAGCAGAAACCCAATGAAATGGAAAAATAGGTAAGACATGTGATATATAATTATGGAATTATGGAATAACTTGATCCACCAATTTGATGATTTCTGAAAATTTTCAAGAGAAACATTGGAGGGGATGTATGAGTGCAATGAGCTTTGGTCAGTGACAGCACATTCATACAGTGTTGAGTTTACTGAGGCCGCAGGACAAAGGACAGCCCTACTCTGTAATTGAAGCACATGTTCTGATGGACTATTTGTCACTATAGGCACTTTTCTGTCTACAGTGCATTATCTCTGAGTGATAAGAGTTGGACTGCAACATAAATGCTTCTACGGAGTAGAATATACTCAGACTGTGGGACTGACACATCGTCGCAGCGTCTGCCGTGATGCAGTCGTTGTATCAAACTGGTGTAAGTCCAAAAGTAAAGCTCTCAATACAGTCAGTCCCCCATTACAAATGGTTGAAAAGAGCTTCCTCTGCCAGGAGGTTGGATGCTCTAAAAATATATAGTGATTTAATAAGACATAGTGACAAACAGAGTCACTGCCCATAGTAGAGCCACTGCTCCTCTACTCTGAGAGAAGTGAGGTGGCTTGGACATCTGTGATGACTCCGGCTTGTCTCTCTTGGGAGATGCTTGCTACTTTTCTTGACGTTGCTTGGCCCCAGGGAGGCCAAGGACACATGGGTTGGCCTTGACAACCCCCAGAGGAGCAAAAGGAAGTGCATGGAAAGCAAAGAATCCAGATAAATGGAAAAAAATGAATCGATATAGTTTAATTTACTCATATTAATAATAACACATATTTATATTCCACTTAACAATGTTTTGTATTGCATTACTTTTTCACTCCCTGCAGCGGCAAGGGCAACCAACTATAGCCACAGCTGCCCTGGGGCTGACTGCCAATCTGTGCCAGCAGCCTACTGCCAACACCACATCACATCTAGGCAATGTGGGTGAAGAGTCTTGAAGTGGTTTATTCCCCAAAGCAGTTGGCCCCTGGGGGTCCAGTGCATAAACAGTGGCATGAGTGTCACTGCTGAAAACTATCAAATAGTTTTGAACTTTGAATTCAAGGATTTTATGGGACTATGTGTAAACTGGTTTCAGGTTGAGGTTTGGCATTTTGACTTGATTAATTAATTGAATCCTATAGACATATGCAAATAGGGACTAAGGGTAAAAAGGGAATAAATTATTACATACTAAAAATATAGCAATGTATATATTTATGTATTACACATATCAGCATGTGATCAGTTTATCTGTTGACTAAATATGTGCCCCAGTAAAGAGTTCTGTTTGTGAAATCAGTCAGCCCAACTCTCTGCTCACTTTGGCCCTCTTCCTCTTTGAGCATCTGGGTCTGTTTGTGGAGTAAGACATGAGGTCAGCAAGGGCCACGATCTGCTGTTTCCGAATCGCACATCTGGGCGGGGACAGTGACCCGGGGTCCATTTGCGGGACTATCCTCTGTGGGAGACATGACCCTGAGCCGGACACCCCTCTCCATCCTCCTGGCTCTGAGTGAGAAGCCTCGGCTCACATCCGTGCGTGAGGGTTGATGGAAAGACAGCAGGCGCCCGGATAGACAGAGAGACCTGCTTACACCAGCGTGTGACAAATATCCGCACTGGACACAATTGGCCATTGGTTAGTGCCCGAGAACAAGGCCGTATTTCTCATTTCTCCTCGTATCTGCTTTGATATTGGCTCATAGCGTGCGAAACCGAGGCGAGTGATGGAGGCACAGGGTCTCCGGTGGGTGACGCGTGTGCGAATGGACACTTCGGGATGGAGAGTTTTGGATGAGTGGACATGCTGACAATCTATCTCTTTCTCATTCACTCTCAAAATATCATTACTGCTCTATCTACACGCGCGTTTGTCTCAGGAGACGCTGTCACTTGCATAGTCCAACTCCATAGAAGTGATATATTTGGATGTTTTCATGTTTTTCCTGTTTTCTTTTGGAAAGCACCCATTCTCGACATACATATAATTTGGTAATATACAGGCTATACTTTTTTATTGATAGCAGTCTTTCAATATCTGAAGCTATTTTGTACAGAACTGCAATGTTATTCTTTTTGGGTTAAGGTTTATTATAACAGGGATGCATTCACTAAAGGTAGTACAATTGGCCATTTTGCTTTCCTGTGAATTCTCAAAACAAAAGTATTTAGAATAGGATCTAATATACAGTAGTTAATGCTTGGCTACTTTTTGTCAAAGCATAGGAGCAACATCTTTATGGAAGCTATTAATTTCTCTATCTCTGCAAAGTTTTGAGTCAGGTCTGAGAATAGCTGAGCCCACTCACAATTGATGCATGTTTTTGTTCTTAATATTTGTCGCCAATGAAAACACCCATAAAAGACATACATTCTTGGATTATGTATTCTTTGGGTGAAATCTTATGCAGTATGGCTTAACTTCACCCTAGAAAGAGCCACTTTTTTCAGCAATTTTCAGCTATCAGTTCATAAAGACCGATCAATGAAAAGGCATTGGTCAGATATTAGTGTTTCTTAGTTACAGAAGAGCCCACCCTCCCGTCCCATGGCTCGTCCTGAGGAGCAGAATGAGAGCGGGCCGGCTGGTCAGCACTCTCCTCTACCTCTCCGAGTCCAGATGGTGGATGTGAAAGATCCCAGTTAGGGGTCCCAATGCTGCGTCCTTGAAGCTCTGTGATTTATACACAGGCAAAGGCATTGGAAAGGCACACAGAGACAAAACTTACCGTGACTTGGACTGTTTAATGCGGGCGTTCCATCTTGCAGGGTAGATGATTATGGGTGAATCATCGGCTGAATCGTCATCAGCTGAAAACTACGGTGAAGTTTTAGCTTAGCCCTTAACTCTGTCAGCATTTTATCCAAGACTAGCTGTTTTAACAATGAAACAGCACCTATTACAGGCATCTACCTGCACCTGTAGTTAGTTTGGGAGCTATTACTGTCCCTGTTCAGCCCTTTTCTCATCCTTCCATTCATCAATCCATCTTCTTTCGCTTTATCCTTTTCATGGTTGCAGGGACAGGTTAAAACTCTGCTACATATACGGAAATAGTTGAAATTTTCACTGCAATGACCATCAGTCTGTGGCCCTTCAAACTCTATGAACTTCAATAAGCGGCCCTAGGTGAAAAAAAGTTTTGACACCCCTGCTATAAATATATGGCTGATCGGAATTATTTAAAGGCATCCTCATTTCTACTCTATAACCATAACCATGTTGCTGCAGTGTCTGGACCTGGACCACAGGGCAGGAAGGGCGTGTCTCTGGGGTCAAGTCCTGGGTCCTGTCAGAGCGCACCGTCACAACTGCCCCTGCATCCCATAAACAGTGCTATGTGGTGGTTTTTATGGAATACAATGTGATTAAGTGCCTTTCATTCACATTTGGTCTGTCATACTTTAGCAGCGCTCAGTGGTTATTATGTAATATATTGTACATTATATTGTACCTGTTGTGTGAGTTTACAGGTCTCCAAGTGTCACAATCGATGAGAGCGATATTGGTTGTCACTGACTCACTGTTGTTATGTAATTAAAGGTGTTCTAAAGAAAGGGGTAAAAAGTGGATGTGAGAGGAACGTTGTGTTTGTGAATGAGAGAAGAATATAGTAACACTGTAGAACACTTGATGTAATTTGTTGTTTTCTATAGTTCAGTAAAATTATTTTGCCATATAGTGTATTGCTCTCTGCGTCTTGTGATTAAATTAAAACCTTTAACAATGGACTGCACAATGCACTGCAGTTTGTTGGGGTTGTTGTGGTAAATTCTGCCTTGTGCTCTGAAACCACTATGGAACATGACCTCACAGCAAACTAAAATATGACTGGATTATACAAGCAAAGGAGGCAAAAGAGACTTCTGTCTCTTTTGCCTCCATATTTTTTTTATGCACATAAAAAATGGACCATCTTTTCATGTGGAAAACAAAAAAAATGTGATAATAGTGTGTATTTTACCTTTAAGTAATCCATTGGCTGTGTGTGGTTAACATGGTTCCTTTATTTTTTTTCCAGTGTGGCCTCTAGGATGCTCCAGGATCAATTGTTTTCAGGGTTTCTGGGTTTTTTTATCTTCGTCGCCATGACAATGCTTCCATTCCAGAGAAAACCAATAGATATAAAAAGAGTTAAGAGAAAGGTTATTCACTCCAAACGTATGCATACAGTTTACAAGTCAGCTCTGGGAACGTTTTCAGAAGCTGTCTGCTCAATGTAGTCGTTCTATAGCTGTTAGCATTAGCCATCAAACATCGCAACTTATGAACAAACCAGATGTTTTCAGCTGTTGTCAACCTGTCAATCACATTTAGGCGGCGTTAAAGCCTTGTTGGAAATCAGTGCATTATTTTGCACAGCTGACAATATACACAGCAGTAAAAGAGGAATGCAGTGTATTAGCGTGCTTCACATATCGTGCCTTTGAAGTTTCTCTGATTTTTTTAATACAATATTCATTCCACTAAACTGCATTTCTCACTCACAGAAGGGGAGATTATTGTAATTTTCCAAGTTGCCAGCAGGTGTTACTGTTGCGCCAAAGACATCGCAGCAAAGCACACACCACCAGTGCAGAAGAAGCATTAGACCCGGATGTTTTGCTGCGCTGATTTTGAGGCTTATCATAATATTAAAAGATCCTTGCGCTGTATGGAGCAGAATGTCCACAGACAGAAGGAGGATTGAATGCTTCGGCTCCATTAGACTGGATTTTTACCCAAATGACTCAAAATGAGACTGCAGTGTCTCCTGGGGGAGGAGCGGGGGAGGAGTGAGAGAGTGGTAAGCTCCGTTCAATACATGCTTTCAATAGTTTAAATAATGTTGAATTCACGTTAAAAATAGTCTAAATATCAATGTATTTTCAACCCCTAATCAATGTTACAGTATAAAGAGTGTCAGGAGGAATTATAAAGCCTTAACATGTATTTAAATAGTGAAAAAATAAAAGATTGCGGGTTTCTGGAACCGAACCCCGCGATAAACGAGGGACCACTGTATATAGCAACAAAACATAGCTCAGCACTAAAGCAGTGTCCTTGAGTTAAATGTTCACATATTTCACATTAAATACTGTTCACATTGTTAGCTGTGCTCTAATGCAAAGCTAAGGAACTTTAGCCTGGAGTTGTCCCACCTTCCTGGTTTGTAACTGCTGAATTCACATGGAAACCGCACTATTACAGAAACAGAATATTCAAACAAGTCCAGGCAGCTGCTGGCTACAAAGTGTACGTATTTGCAGAAACATGCTCTGATAGCTAGTGGCGATTCTATGTTATATCTATGAGAAAATCTACCAGAAACCTTAAAAACAATTGATCCTGGAGCATCCTGGAGGCCACTGTGTGGCCAGTGGGTCACTAAAAGGTCAAATGCACATAAAAAAGTGACATAATGCATCTTACTTGAATAAAATAAACATACACCCTCCATTGTAGCTTGAGAAATGATGGAAATCCAGTGCATCACGTTTAACTTCGCAAGCACCGAGCTGCCATGTGCTAATTCGAGGTCAGTGAAGCAGGTGTGAGTGAGGGCGGAGGGCATCTATGACCTTGGACCGGACAGGCCAATTTCACTGTGCCCTGCTGCCAGCCTCCCTCCCAGCTGTTATACTCTGCGCCACCTCCTACTGGGTTTTCTCCAATTAACTGTACAATGAGCCTGAGTGAAGGCAGCGTGCCCCCTGTCCGAAAGGGTACCCCACGAACCCCCTCCAAGCCCCTCCCCTCTGGCGAACTCCAGCCTGACCTCTGACCCGGGCCGACACGGGGTCTCCTCCTCCTCACCCGCTGCAGGGGCTTTAGCTCTTCATCTCTGTGTCATCATCAGATCAGACGAACCCAATTGCACGGCTAAAGACCGGAATGATGTCATGTAAAAGAGCAGGTGACTTCGGGACAGATATTTTGGAGGGATTTGGTTCATTTCAGTTCAGCGAGGGCAGACTTTTTGTAGCTTTTGTAATGAGAAGTCAATACAGTGCAATCATTGTATATGAAATTGCAAAGTGAGTAAACGACAGGTTTATAGTAAAATCACCAGAAATAGCATTGCGCTGTTTACTGCTAATCCAATCGGATAGACTCAGATGGAAACAAGAAGAAATTGGAAAACTTTTAATGTTTTTGAATATTTGGTGCTGTTAGGGAGGGGGTGGGTTGCAGCACGGTTAGTGAGTGGATGAATAGAAAGAGGAAAAGTTTAAATATATAATATTTGCGTTGATTGGCTTAGACGAAGAAGAGGTTGGGTTGTTGATAGGCCGAAGCAGAGCTGTTGCTTTGATGAGATGAATGGATGAAGCACCCAAACTGCAAAGGAGCTTTTCAGATTGAATTTATGCATATGCTTCATGTAACCAGAAGTGATTTGAAGCTAAAATATTTACAACAATGTTACTATGAAATCATTTTACTCACATAGAGATAAAAAGTAGTGACTGAAACACTTACCGAGTAACTGAGCATTAAAGGTTGGTTATGTGACTTCCCTTTGTTAGAATCAAAGGAAGTTGACTGCAAAGCTGCCATTTTTTAAGCAAGTTTCAATGTGGAACAAATCTTTGTAAATATCTTGACTAAAATGTTATGCCGTAGAACCCTGCAAGTAAAAATTAAATACTTTTAAGTGTTCATCTATCCTGCAGCGCTACTGGAGTAGTTGTAATTCTAAGAGCCACCGATGTTAAACCAAGCTAATTTTACAGCAGCCGTCAGAAACCCCATTGAGTGGAGCCCATCGTGATTTTATTTCACAGATGAATGAGAGACTGACGAGTGAAAGCTTCAAATTAGTTAAAGAAGAAAGCAGCTGCATTAAGATTCTGTGGAGTCATGCATGGGCAAAATGATTGACGATTTTGAAACTGGAGTAGTATTTGCTGAAAACTGCCAACAGTGATATTATAACTAGTTTTATTTTGTCAGCAAAATATCCTGCAAATGCAGTGGACGAAAAATCAAAGGCAAATCACAACATTTTGTGCATATAACAAATTGAATGCAAATTAATGAAAGTGCTTTAATAAAATTTGACTTGACAAAACAAACTAATACTTGTGGATCCAGTCAGACATCATTGCTCATATGATAAGAAGCTACAACTTGTTCTTAAAATACTAATTTTGTCTTTGGGAATTGTTTGGGAATTACTATTCTCCATGCGCAAAAGCAGAACTGTTTTGGTTCATTGTAAATAAGATACCTTTATTCTATTGCACATTTTCCAACTTTTTGCTGACTGGAGTCACAGAAGGAGCTTGTTTTGAAATTTGAAGATGAATTGTATGACTTCAGATTACTTCAAACTCCATGTTTTTGACGTAGTAACAACATCTGCACGAGAGGTCGGCCGATATGGGTATTTCTAAAGCCGATGCTGATTTTTTTAAATTTTGTCAGGCGATGTCCGATAACTATGGCCAATTTTTGAGGCCAATTTTCTTTTCTTTTTTATCACATTGACAATAAAGTACAATTGAAACACTTATAACATTGTTTTACAGCAATATTAATTAAATTGTTAAAACCCAACACATAGTATTCTTTTAACATTTATTGTTAATCAAGTGCAAACAGTCAAAGTAGTCTTTTCAAAGCAAAACATAAAAATAATTGCGCTTGTTGATAAATAACAAAGGTAATATGGGACTATTAAGCAGCAAGGAAGTAGTACATTTTAGATACTGGATTTAAATTGCAGCATCTTGTTTTTCTTTATGCAGCAGCTCAACTCTTATATGAATATGATATCACATGCAACAATAATACACATATAAAATAAAGAAATACAAATGTTAACAGCAGCTATAGCTGCCCAGTAGGTGCCTGATCAAAAATCAGCCTTTAAAAAAATAATAATTTCTCGGCCCGATAAATTAGCTGGGTGATATATCAGTCTACCTCTAATCTGCACATTGGCGCAACTTTATAAAGCAACACATTAGTCTTTCCAACAAACCCATGATCTCACAAACCTGTCTTGTCATACATGAGCGACATTCACACTATAAACACTAGTGAAGATACAGTCCGTAAACATTCAGAGCGAGATGAACTGGGTTGTCAGCAGCGGGGTGCAGGTGGCACGGGGCCTCACGGAGGACGGACTCCAGGGCGACTGTGTGTGGGAGCTGTGTGTGGCAGGTCTTTATTATGTTGAGTGACTGTGACATGCTCACGTCGCGCTCAGTGCCAGTCCATCCGTCATCCAGCTCTCCCGCCGACCAGCCCTGGAAACACTTCTGAGGAGGGGGGCTCGGCTTTTATTTTGCCGCCTGGCCCATGTGTCGCCGCACCCCCCATAGCAACCCCCCCCCCCACCCTGCTGATATCTCCCCACAGCTCAGATCCACTCACTGGGACATTCGCTCCATCCCTGCCTATTCATTATGCATATTTCTTCACCGCTTTCTACATTTTTGCTGGTTACAAGTTTCTCAGTGTCGAGGCTATCAATCACTGTCACTTAGCTGCTCCAGACAGTTCCTTGCAAACTTGGGTTGAGTTTGATGGGGACCAACTTTGATTTGGACAAGCGTTTTTTTTTTTGTTTCGATCCGGCTCGAGTGAATGTTTAGGCTTTTATAAATGAGAAATTCAAAGATGCCACTTCTCATAGCGCCTCGCCCACCGCCGCCAACTCCTACCGCAGTTATTTAGACATATGATTAAAGTTAGGACACTTGCAGCCATGCGCTCATCACTTTTATTTAAAGGGAGAATAGACTGTCATGTTTAGATGCATTACCCATGGAGGATGCAAATCAGCAGGATTCCAAACTACGAGTCTCCAAAACTTGCCGTCCTCCTTCTCAGGTGCACCTGTCTCCGAAGAGTTGCCTTGGGTGATTGATGGGGTCGCCGTGGCAGCACAAGTGAGCAGTGCCCACCCCCGAAACTTTGGGCATGCTCATCCGGGACGGGCATTTAGACGGAAGAAACAAAGGAGGAGCAGCTCAGCCTTGATCTATGCCCACTAGGATCCTCTAATAATAATGAAGTAGCTTTAAAGAAATCGTGCAAGTTGGAAAAGTATTGTTAGAAGTATTTCAACCGGCATTATCTACTACTTCTGCTGTAACAACTGACAACTATATGTGTATATATGGATGTTTCTTTTATTTTGCTACAGCTGGTTTACAAGCAACTTTATTATAGGGCTATGGCACAATGTTATATAGGGTTTCTTCTTTACCATAACCATGGCTTCAATTTGTTTAGCTCAATGGCGCTCAACTGTCCACTTTGGAACTCCCATGCTGCTTTGTGCGCTCTTTTTGCTCTGCAAAGCAGTGTGGTCTCCCTAGCCAAAAGCTAGACCTGTTTTTAAGGAATCCAGTCACAGAATGGGGAGGGACGGTAAGACGATGACATGTACTATCCAACGCCTATAAAAATTAACCGTTTTTAATCCTTCTGTATCTAAGTGTGCAACATACTAAATAATTATAATATTATTCAGACATATTCTTCCTCGTCTAATTGTTGTCACGCCACATATATCATCTGGTAACACTGTTACAATTGGCTAAGAGCCACGTACAGATGCGTATGATAGACACTTGCATCGCCCAATAAACTGCCCTGGACAATCATTGACCACACCTCGTTTTACCAGAGTCACAAGACTAAACCTGTGCTTAGTCTGATGCTAAGCAGTCTGGTTTAAAGGTGCAATGGAAGCAATGATATAACTACTGACCATTTTAGGAAACATATTAGCACATACATACTTGAAAATATAGCGAAATGCTTTCCTTACATATTCATTAAAAAGTGTTTTCTTGGGTTACCATATAGTACCTTTTTAATCCATTACTCGTTTTGCTGTTTTTGTTCTGAGAATAAATTAATTGAAATATTTATGGTCTGCCATATTTCTTGATGCAAAAACAACTATTTTAAATTAGTCTTGCTTTTTCTTTCAACTTGTTCTTCTTTCTGTACAAACCAATTCAAGGAAGCCCAGTTCAGTTCAGTTCAGTTGTATACAGCTGAAGCAATAGCACTGCACTCTGCTCCACTGAAAACAATCTCATTGTAATTGTGCACATTTGGGTTTCTCACTGCCTGTCTGCTTGTCATCCCACTAGGGAGGACTTCCGTAATTCCCTCTCGGTCCCAATCTTTGTGGCATCTGCAATATTTTGTAATATTGTCAGCACATTGCACTTAAGGAAGCGCATAACACCATAAATCAACTGCTTTTTTCTCTTTTGTTTCTTTATCAACCTTTATAGTGTGCCTCCACTGCATCACTGCACATGGTTGCAATTTGCATGGGCACAATTAGCAGATCACAAAGGCTACAGTAGAAAAAACTGATAAAATATCTAAAGGTACAATAGAGATGTGCTATTTTTAGTGGTATAATTATATCTGTGGGATGAGTTGGACAGAGATAGTTGATCCGTGAGAGAGAGCAGGCCAAAGCACCTTATTATCAGTTCAAGCAGCAGAGTGAGGTCAAATGTGCTCAGAGAGTATGCACACTGTAGCATGAGTAACAGTTATTTTCTAAGAATAACATATTTTCTTCCATCATTGGGAGTGGACTGGACTTGTTGTATTGACAATGTGACGTAAAGTCTGTTTTGTCCCAGCCCAGAGCACTATTGTATTTAGTGAAAAATGTATATAAAGAAGAAATAGGTGGATTATGGCAGTCCGCCTCTGTTGCTGTGGTATAGTATAAATATGACTCTCGCTCGAGCACTACCAGTTTTATATTGATTATAAGAGGGGGAAGAAGCTTCTGAAGAAAGAAAAAAATGAAAATTCCTGGGCATCACAAACATCATAGTTTGTACAATATCACTTGCAAAATGCTGTATCTTACATGTATCTTATGTATGTCTAATTTTGCATGCAAGGAATAGCACATTTCAGTCTCTTTTTTCGCATATCAATTTTCCTGGATGTGCATTAAAAGAACACTGAGAACGATTTTTGGACTGTATTTTTTTAACTTTTGACCTTTAAATCACAAACCTCTCAGGGAGGAAGGGTTCAGCCAATGAAAAGGCTGTACTCTAAGACCCGCCTCCCCGAGAGGTTTGTGACAAAAAGGTCAAAGTAAGAAAAAAAAAATACAGTCCAAAAACAAAACAGAGAGTCAAATCTAAGAACCAAGAAGTCAAAAGGAGAAATAATAATAATAATAATAATAAAAAAGCATAAAAAGTCATACAAAGGTTATTATCAACATTCAAAATAAAACATTTGATTTGTATAATTTTAATATATTTGTGTAATAGTAATGTTTTATTAAATCAATTTTATTCATTTGCATTAATTATCAATTTTGTATTTTCAATTATTATTTTTTACACTTAAATGTATTTTATTTTCATTCACGTTTCAAGTCAGTTGAACAGTTCTCCCATCTGATTCCATAGAACAGACTTTGTATTTTAAAAACAAAAGCCGCAAATCTTTTCACCGAATACCAAAATTGCATTTTCCAAACCTGTGCAACCCTAGGCCTTTTGCAAATTGTGTCCTTATTTACTCTGGCTGTGCATTTTGCCTACATACATAGCAGACTTTCTTAGAGGAAAATATGATTTCATAGTTGAGCCCCTCTCTTTCTTCAAACAATATTACAGATATTACTTGCGGAGAAAGTTGTGATTATTTTCTATGGGGGTGGTGTGATTCTCATTTTTGTCTTATTGCGCTCATAATACCACACTGTGTCGTATATATATTGTCTTTTTAGCTATTCCCTCTCTCTTGCTGCTCTCATATGGTCCTGTACACGACTGCTCTCATTCTCCCGCTCTCTGTTATCTGCCCGGGCTCCATTCCTCTGCTCTGTGATACTGCCTGACTCAGTAGCTTTCATTTTCATGATAATCCAGCTACACCAGTGGACTGCGAAATCGCTCCCACAGTCGCCGGCTCCTCTCCTGTCTCTGTTCTCCAGCTGGTTTATCTCATTCCTTCTGGCTTTATTTTGCTTGATGTAATTAAATGTCATTCTCAGTTCACCCAATTTTTCATGATCTTGTGTCAATATTATAGAGTCAGGCTGGCAGTGAGGGGGAAATTCTGCAACTGTTTCCAGTTTGGCGTGCTGGCTTGTGCCATTTAAGTCAAATTGTATGTAAAAAAAGGGGGGGGGGGACACATGATTAATTAAAGATGCAATTACTATGATTCAGATTTACCAAGCGCTTAAAGAGACAGATTTTCATTCAGAATAGAACTGGTAGTTGTATTTATTAAATCATAGTTTTACACCAAAATTTCAATTTTGTGGAAGAAAGAAAGTAGGTTAAAAAGAAAGAAAGAAGGAAAGAGAGAGAGAGAGAGAGAGAGAGAGAGAGAGAGAGAGAGAGAGAGAGAGAGAGAGAGAGAGAGAGA
>JAADKR020000022.1:7954341-7965430 GCA_011763505.2 Lythrypnus dalli | reverse complement strand
TCCCATGGCTCTGGGGAATGCACTTCCTGGTTACGTAGCAATTTTCTGGTTTGCCTACCCCATAGGGACAGCTCTGAGAAGTCTACCTGTAATCTCAATCTCAATAACAATATTAAACTCACACTTAAATGAACTTGAGGGGACAATGTCATTTATGCCTTTTAGATTCTCAAACATCAAATGGTTGTTTTTAGGCCTTTCTTTGTTTGTTTTTTTCCTCCTCTGCCCAAAACATTATGATTGTATGGTGGCCAATGGCAGATATTATGGTAGACTGACTGTTAGCCATCCTCTCAACTATACATTACCAAACCCCTGGACATAAGAGAGATATATGTATGAGAAATGCTATGCTGGATATGCATACAATATACTGTATGAAAAAGCACATTAAAATCTCCTAAACCGTCTGTTCCCTTTTTTTTCCTGTGTTGGGTTGTCTGTGTTATGTCGCACTAGTGTCCACTGTTTCCGGAGGCTGAAGCAGTGCACCATTCGTGTGTTATCTATCCACCATGAAGGAAGTTACATTTCTGACTGATTGGAAATTCATGCCCAGGCTTTCTGTGAAGATATGTCAGTTTCATTTTCTCAAATACACCGAGGAGGGAGTTTGTGAGGGTGGACTTACAAGAAGTACATTATAGCCATTGCTGTGAGTTTGTTTAAACCCAATGAATATCAGATGACGTTCTAATTAAAAAATGTTTCCTAAAGTGAAAGCATATGAAGATGCATTTAATTTGGGTTTGGCAAGAAATAGAAGACACGAATAAGCGTAAGAACATAAGAGCTTAAACCAGAAGTGCATACACTATACATGCATGCATTGTTTCTTCATTGTCTGACATGAATCAGACTAAACTTTGTCTGATTTCAAAATTATTTCTATTTGTGAACTGCCAGAATAATGAGAGAGAGAAAAAGACATGTTTTTCTTTCTTCAAAGTCAGAAGTTTACATTCACTAACATTGCTATGCCTTTAAATAATTTTGGAAAGCTCAGATGATGATGTCATGTCTTAGGAAGCTTCTGACATATTTATTGACAACATTTGAGTTAATTAAAGACCCAACTGCTTCTTTGTATGAAATCATGGAAACATCATAGAAATCAGCCAAAATATCAGGAAGGGAATTGTGGACTTGCCTGGAGGTGCCACATTTGGTCCAAAATGTGCAAATCGACCCAAGAGCAAAAGCAAATGACCATGTGAAAATGCTGCTGAATCTGGTAAGAGCATGTCATTATCTACAGTGAAACAAGCATTTTACCGACATGGGCTGAAAGGCAACTCTTCCAAGAAGAAGACATTATAACAAAGAAAAAGAAAAAACAAAAAGTTCAATTTGGAAGAAAAACGGGGAAGCTTGCAAGAAAGCTGAGAACGCTACCCCAACTGTGAAATATGAAAGTGGCAGTATCGTGTTGTAGAGTTCTTTTTCTGCAGGAGGGACTGGTAGCGTCACAAAATGAATGGTGCCATGAGGAAAGAACTTTAGGTGGAAATACTGATGCAGCTTCTCAAGACATCAGCCAAGAAGATAAACCATCAGTGCAAATAGGTTTTCCAAATGGACCTAAGACATAGGGCCAAAACTGGTTTCAAAGTATGAAAAAACATAAACTGATCTGATAGATGAGAAAAAAAACTGCATAATTCGTCATATACAAATGGCCATTTAATTTTCATTCCCCATCAAAGCTTACAAGGTAGCCTAAAAATAACAAAGTCAATGTTTTGGAGTGTCCACCCTAAAGCCATGGCCTCAAGAAAATTGATGGACAGAATTGAAATATGGAAGCAAGGTGTCCTACAAACTTAGTTCAGTTACACCAATTCTGTCTGGAAGAATGAGCCAAAATCCCTGTCAACTACTGTGAAAAACTTGTGGAAGTCATACAGTTAAGGCAGTCGTAGCACATACAAATGGAATGTACTGTAAACTTTTGACATGAAAGAAAATCATAAAAGAGTAAGAAAAATAAATAAATAATAAAAACGAGAAATATCTTGAGATCTAGCAAATAGAAAATATGTTGGTAATTCTGATTAATCTAAGACACAGAGAAAAAAAGACAATAACAAATGTGTCAATGGATGTACATTTCTGATTTCAACTGTATATGTGTCAATGGTGAACAATGCAGTCAAGCTGAAACATCTTCAAAAACGATTTTTTTAATTTTGTGTTTTTTTTTGTTTTTGTTTTTACTTTTGTGTCGATTGTAATTGACAATTCCAACATCAGAAATTGCCATCAAAATTCAGTGCAATAATTTTCCTTGTGAGTATTAATTAATTTGTCATAATTTCTGGAAGCCAGGGAAGGTATTAATGTTATGTATCTGTTTTAGTTGAAGTTTAGTTACAGTTCAAGCCCATTTTATTAGACTTTAGAAATACATACCCTAATCCATACAATTGGTACTTAGTGCTTAAAAGCTTGAGAATTACATATCTGATATCCAAATGTAAAGACACTTAAACCATTTATTGCATAAAGCCAAAATGTGTTAAAAATGATTATAAATAAAGAAAACTTTCCAGCTATACAAAACCTTCCTTTAAAGTTAGGCCAGGTCTAACATCAGGGCTCACAAATCAATTCCAACAATGAAAACATCTGTAATGAAACCCATTTTTGTATTTTATTCTAAACGTTATACAGTAAGGCCTAAAAGGGCAATGAAAAATATTTGGGGTAAAAGCACATGTATAGGGATAATGGCCTACAATTGCAATGCAACCAGCCATAAACTCTGTGGATGAAGTCATTTGGGGCCAGCAGCAGCTCAGGACCATATCTTCCTCTGCTATAGTGCACCTCCATCCTGTTACGTCTGGATTAGTGGAGGTGAAAATCCCTCAGACCTGCAGCATGTCTCCCCCGTCCACATATTCAGTCCCTGTAAGTGCAGCTCTTTTTTTTTCTTCCAAATGACTCTAATGGTGCTCAGGATTGCATTAGAAAACACACAGTCGATGCTAACTGAATTTTCTGGCTCAATAGCCTATTATGCTGTTGATCAATGGCATTCACACTGTGGTCCATGTGTCTTACAGGAGTGCACAGACGGATGGGTTGTTCAATGCTTCCTAGTTCTTCGTCTTTTTTGGTTTTGGAAAATTGTATCAGTGCTATTCTTATGGATAGGTTTTAATTCCTCAAGTGGAGAAATTAATATAGCTGTGTGAGAGAGAAATGTGCAGGTAGGTGCCACTTGTCAGTCAGTAAGATCAGTACTTCTTGTAATTAATAAGGTCCAGTTTTCCAAGCTCGTCCTACATATACCGGTAGTAGAAAAAACTTGAATCTTCAACTGGACAGAGAAATGTCCAGTTGAAGATTCAAGTTTTTTCTACTATGGCCACTACCTGGACGACTGAGAGTCTACACAAACGGATTCCTACATATAGTAGCTGCATTATATAGAAAATAAAACCAGACTCATAAAAAATATCTATTAATGTTTGTTTAAAAACATATTAGTTAGGACTCACTGTGTACCATAGTATTCTTCTTTTCACTTGTGTCATTTGTCCAGAGGAAATTACCTTTTCTCTTTCTCAACTAGCCTTAGATTAACAACTCGGATGCCTTCAATGTGTAATATAGTTGCCATTTTTTTGTGAAAAACATTGAAAATCTGGTTTATTAAGAGAGTTTTTTTTCTCTCGCTTTTTTAATGTACTGTTTTCAATCAAAAGTACATCAAATTTAATTTTCTAATTGTCAAAAATACTATCCTGAAATCATCTCACGACCCTACCTGAACCCTTGCCTTAAGTAATTATATGATATTATATTATATTATGTTATATTAATTTGAAAAAGCAAGCCAATGATGGTTTTAATTTATATCAGAATAACCTAAATACTTTTACTTAAATTGTTGACTACAAATCCCATGATGCCTTGCGGCAGAGAGGCGTATCCTGACGTCAGCAGCAGACAGGCTCACGCTGGAACGTCAGTGTGGCGTGTGTCGTGGCTGTGCTGTGCCTGATCTGGCCTGACGTCTGACAACATGCTGACCCTCACGCTCAGACAAATAGCCCGGGTAAGTCCAGTGCATGAGGAGTTTATATTGTTTTATTACAAATGTTTATTTATGTTGCGTAACCATGAGGGCTTCCGTAAGGGTTTAGCTAGCTAAAGCCAGTTTGTCTCTGCTAATACCGGGACATTCACATGAACGAGACTTCATTTGACACGTGTAACAAAGAATAAAGCATGCTATATAATGCCCAGTTATATTCTGTTTTCTTGTTTTGGTGGTGAAAAGCCTGTCGTTAGCCCCTGAGCTAAAGTGTTAGCCTCAGAGATGCAGTTGAGTCCACGCAATGATGCAACAGCCTCTGCTCAGTTTCATCATGAGGCCAACAACCAGGTCACTAACAGGTCTGCTTCTTTCCGTGACTCTTATGCAATTATTATTTATAGCGTCGGGGATTATACAGCAATGATTTTCCAGTCTAGGTTAGTTAATATGTTCTAGGTCAGCAGTCCTGCAGATATCCATATCTACATGGCAGGAGTCAGGAGGCTGTGATAAAGTTCACTTCATGCTGTTCATTGGACAACAAAAATATTAACTTCCCGCCCAACGGCCAAAGTACAAAGTATCTATCAGTATTTTGTGCTGTTGCAAGCATTTATTAACTTGTATTGAAAGCCTAGTATTTATTAGAATGAGATAAAGACATATTTATTATATATATTATATAACAGATCATCAAGATCAGACTATATATTGTATTATAGTATCTGCAGCAGCCTCATATTTATTAACTAGTTTAATATGAAACAATGGCAGGTATTGTGAGGACTGCGAGTGCATCAGTGGATAGAAATTGTGCCAGAATCGGGTGCTTATTATTATATCTTGTCCCATTCAATAAAGGACTTTTATTATACATTGGCATGCCTCGGATCTTCCCTTTTTGAACTATTGTTAATTATTTAAGTTATAAATGTTATAATTAATCCAAAAATGTCTGGCCCAAAGTGGGACAAAATGTAGTCTTCTAGCTCTGTGTTTCCCAACTGTGTTTTCCCAAAAGTTCCCCTGCCCCGGTTGGAGAAATGCTGGAGAATGGCCCCCTGCAGTCCAGAACAGCCTATTTGGATTCTCTTCAAACAAATATTCAATTTGAGTGTTTTCTGCACATGTTGCTGGTATTTTTCTTGTCTTTTGTAATGATTTTTTATTAACAATTTAGTTTGCTAAAAAATATCTCTTATGTCCAGACAAAGCTCTGGAGCCCACAGGTTGAGAGTTGTTGTAGTTAATTGTAACAACTCTTAAAAGTTGTAGTTGGCACCTGACACTTGTTGAGAGAACGCCAGCTGGAGAAGAAGTGTTTTTTTTTTTTAATTACTGCATCTGCACAAGATTATGAAGATTTGCCTGATAGTTACAAAATATTGATATTTTAGCTCAGCTTAATTAACACCTCATGCACAGTCAGTGACACTTCTAAGGGTGAGATTTTTCACAAGACTACAGTTCGTGTACCTCAAGAGCTTAATTTTCATATTCTACAGATGTGATACAAGGCTCTTATCAAAGTAATTTTCAAGTTTATAGAAAGTTGGTCAACTTATGTTATCAGGCCGTGTTTGTAACTTTTATTTATAGCCTAAGTTTCAGAAACTTTATGATGTGACCCATTTTTACTAGGCCCCAGTGGCCTGTAGTCAGTCCTAGTTTTGCAAGTCAAGCCTTGACTCGATGAGTTGCAGTGTGTGTGTTTGAAGCAGTCTCATGCCTGCACGCTTTTCCTATTGGAGCTGATTGGTTCTCAGTGTATTTTAATTGACTTCAAACAGACTCACAAGGCATTTATTTCTTTAATGAAGATGTGGTGTCCTCACTCTGACAGAAAACTTGCAGCTGCCAGATGCTTGGTCAGTCTGATAACACCAAATAGAATACAACCACAATGTTCACGCTCATATCAGCTGTTACAGTACTGGACATTTTTTTTAAGTCATCTGCTTTATAACAAAAGAGTCTACCCCACTGTATCAAGCTTTTGCCTGGAGGCCAACCATCAATTTTGTTACTTGAGAAAATATTTTGGCAAAAAGCTACATTCTGTGGAAAAGTTTATACTGTGTTATTAGTTTTAACGTTTTAACTTTTCAGTAACACTTGATTTTACGCTACCCTTGATACAACTTTGATAAAGTTTATAATCTGCTATTTAAAAACTTGTACCTATGTAGTACACAGCATAATGTGTTAGGAGGTCCATAATGTAACAAGATATGGTTAGGGTTAGAGTCTAATATATATTATTTCAGATTGTTTAGACTTCAGATTGTTCAGACTTCACTACATACGTTATTACACATTGATACACAGCACATTACATTGTAGGTACAATGTATAAAGATAGGGTAAAATGAAGTGTTATTTCCAACTTTTCTCTTTGAAAGACAGACTTGTTTGCCTGCTTGACGAGTTCCAACTTTAACAACTTCATCAAAAACATCACATGATAAAGATGTGCTTTAGGCTGCTTTTTTGAGGCAGAACCACTTCATGGCCTGGATCATTAATGCTGGGCCAAAATGAACAAGTTTCACTGCATCAGAAAGGCCAAAAGATCAGGGGAAGGGAATCTTACTTGTAAAGCACTTTTCACATGAAACGTGCGCCAACATCGATGAAGCAGAACAATGTGCATTTTCATTTCTTGTCTCACGCCTGAATGCTGTCCTGGTGAAAACGTCGGATCAAGGATACAGAAAGTAGCTGAAACTATAGTCTAAGAAATAAATCATAACATTTATTGATAATATTATGTCAAACTTTTCAACATACTTAAATGAAAAGCAATGTTGATGGTTTTAATTAATCAAATTAACTAAATTCAGTCTTGTTTGATCTTGTCAAAAAATATTGCTTTACATTTAATTAACAGGGTTGCGTACAATAGTTTGACGTGACATTTTCAATTAATTCCAACATTTTCTTTCATTTTCATGCAATTTCACTTCCATCCATCCTTACGGTGTGGTCAAGCGGATAAACAAACATTCAGTTTAGCAACAAGAAAAAAGTACAGGAAATCTAGGAGCAGTTGAATTTGTATAAAATCTTACCATTCATCTTGACTCTTCCTGTTGAGCTGCTCTCTTCATGTGTCACATAAAAGCCTGGAGCTACAGTGTGAAGCCTGAGCTTGTCTTGCATATTGACTTTTTTTTTCTGATTCCACGATTACAATGAATCCAATTAATCGTTCCAGCTCCACTAGTTTTTTGTGAACCACAACGCTCAGTCTCTTTAGTGAACTGAAATCCTAGTTTGTGACCTGCTTGAATCTTCATTTTTCTTCACCCATTGTATTTTTTGGGGGTGTAAGAAGCAATGGCAAACGATTCGATACAATACAACCGATTTGATGCTATAGATTCTGATACGATATTCCCATACTTTTATATTAGATTTTTCTACAAATGAGTCATTAATTATTACAATTATGAACACAATAGAAAATCTTCACAGCTTTGTTTGTTGTTGTTTAAATACCAGAGTTTGTTTGTTGTTTTAAATATATATATATAATATTTCTCACAAAAGGACAATAAACAGTTTTAAGATCAAGAGCTACATATCTTTTAGGGTTAACATCATTTTCTCACCATCTGCCAAGGTTTTGTGGGATACCTTTAACTTTAGGACTTCTTCTCTTCTTTTGACATCACATATTCTCAAAAGTCCTCAAATGCGGCTTTCTTAACTTTCTTTTCTGCAGCATTTTTAACTTTCTTTTCAGTGAGTGTTGACAGAAGCTACAATAGGACACAGGGTCAATAAAGGCTCTATTTTATACTAAATCAAGGTTAACTGTGTGTACGCTGCATGATTTTGACCGTCAGGTCTCACACAGACACTGCAGTGTCTGATATTTTGGACACTGGTCAAGAGTGACGGCTGTTCATCGTGCCAGCAGCGCCAGAGTGGAAATGAACAATACCTCGCTATTAACAGACAACATTCTACTTTTCCTGTACTCTTTTTTTTTTTTTTTTTGTGAACATAAACGTGGTTGGCGAGAGCTAGCGTCCACAAACTTGTTACGACAGACTTCAAACCTTGAATCATAAATCAGGTGCAGGCTCATTATTTTACTATCGCCACGTCCTGCTGTGTAACACCTAAAAAAAGATAATGTGCAGTGTACACCCAGCTTTAGCCCCCATCGAACTTTTAACTCTTTTTCAACGTCAAGGATGACGCTGCCAATGTGGAGACTTGTAGATGTGTGGTTGTGATGCTTGATGCTTCAGTTGTATTTCCCATCGCATTTATACTGTGACGACAGCGACACGTTTTCTGAAGATGATCTTCTTTCTTGCAAAAAACTGCTTCTACTCAGATGAACGCAAATGATTTTGCCTCAAAGTTAAACTAAGTAACATTTAGCCCAAAACATTTACAGTAGGCGCAATGTGTATAATTAACCTATTTTACTCAATATACTGATACAATTTTTATTTAGAATCGATGTGACATCAATGTGTGGCCTGGATCAAGGCAAACTAGCTGATCAGCGTAGACATTAAATATTGCTATATCGATTAAATAGATAAATTGTTGCACCCCTAGTAATTTTTAATGGACAGTGTAGCATAAGTACAGAGGTTGAGGATGGTGTCACTGCTCACAGTTGTTCTGCTCCTGCCTCTCAGATCATTCTCTTGGTTATAGCCTTTCTCTCTTCTCTGATTGTTGTTTGTTAAGGCCAGTGATGGACAGCAGTCATCTGTAAAATTGACTCACCTCGGGCGCTGTGGAAGAAATGGGCGCTCAGATTAATGGAATGATTTTCTTTGTTCTCTCTCTGCCGTCTTTACTATTGTTCTTTTGAGTAGCGATGTTTGACAGGAGAGGCGCGCTGCCAATAATTACCTTCTCATTGTCGCAGAAGCAGTACATCTGTGAAGCTGCCATTAACAGGAGCCTGGGCAGGCAGCTGTGACTCTGCCAGCCCCTTTTTTCACCGCTACTTTTCATAACAATTCACCTTCAAACGTGTAATCTGCCACCTAAAAATAGTTTATCAGAGACAGTCTGATGCTACGTTTTTGGCTTTGCTTCCTTTAGATCAGTTTCTTGTGATTGTTAATTAATCTTTGTAAAGATGGATGCAAGTGAGCAAAGGAGCACCACCGAGACTCGGTCTTTATTGAAGCGCGGAGCTCGACGTTTGGCACGCAGCTGGGTGATGCTGATGTCAAGGCAAAAATAAAAAAGTGGTGTGAACTGTTGTTGTTACAGGGAAGTGAAAGTGCTGATGAAGGTGTAGCGGTGCAGGGCGAGCAGGAGACACACGCTGTCTGTTTTAGTGAAGGTGGCAGAGCGGCTGCTGTTGTTCCTCCCCAGTGTGTCCCAGCTGAAATGCAGACAGCCAAGGACAGTTCCCGTCAAGACTTAATGACCCGTGTGATTTCTCGGTGAGAAGCGTGTCCTCTGAGGCAGCCTGGCCTGTCTCCCCGGGCCCTCATCTCCTGCACAGTACCCCAGAGGGGCCCGGCCTTTGCAGCCTCTGCCAGCAGTGACTGAAGGCCAGGACACACTGCTACAATCAGGCCGTTAATGTGCCACTCAGCTCTGCCAGTGTCACCACTTTCCCCTGAGTGCCCCCCGGCCACAGATCAGGAGGGCCACCGCGATCGAGCCGATAAACTGTGGAGGCAGCTGTGGGGAGTTGGGCGGAAGTTACAAAATATTTACTTTAGCGATGCTCAAATGGTTGGTCTGCTATAGGAGGAACGATTATTCTATACTAATATAAATAACTAGGGCTGCACGATATTGAAAAGACTTCTGATTTGAGATACAGGTGTGCAATATTACCATAATGATATTATTGGGATATTTTACTAAACTGTTTCACCTCGATATGTTCCATTCAATTTAAACCCATATTGTCAGTGTTGAGTGTTTAGCAAATTATGTCAAAGCAATGTACAAAAGACAAAATCAGGACCAAAACAAGGCTAAAAGTGAGCTTTTACATATTTACAAGTTCCAAGTTGAGTATTCATAAAATGTGTCTATTTAGTGATTTTGCGATATTGATATTGCATTAGCTCATTTCGCGATACAATATTTTCCGCGATATATTGCGCAGCCCTATAAATAGCTATGAATGCTGTTGGTGAAATTTGCGTAGTAACAAGAGCGAGCACAAATCCTTGCAGAGTTGAGTGTAGTAGAGAGTGGTGGACTCTGCTCGGTTACGATGAGGCGTTGCAGCAGCAGAAGTTGGCAGCCTGAGTCCAGATTAGATAAGCAGGAAGTGCTGAATGTGTTCTCTTTGTGCCTGGGTCGGTACACTGAGGCTGTAAGAGTCGCTCCCTCCGTTTGCACAAGTGCTGATAGAAGCATAATTGAACAACTGCGCTGATTATTGATATCATGCAAACATGCCAGTTTCTAATTAGAGAAGGCTTCATATTAGGAGGCATGAAAAGTTGATGAGAGGACGGGGCTTAAATACTTTATTTGGGACGAAAAGTGTTGCTGAGGCAAATATTCCATTACGTTCCTCTTGATTAAATTTCAGAGGTTTGACTTGAGGCATTGTGCGATTTCTAGTTAAAGCCAAACTGTAACATTTCACCCAGTGAAATATAAGCATCGAGTTTCATTGTGGGTGTTTTTACTGGTAGAAAAATACCTGGTGCACTGTGTCTGTGTGAGTCTGTGTGCTGTCAATGAACCAGATGAGCTAAAATCACACAAAACAATGCAAAGTTAGTTAGCTCAGAAGCAAAGCAATGGACTTAAAGGCCCTATACCTGATTTTTATTCTAGTAGTGGGGAAAAAAAATATTTTGTCATGATTTGGTATATTGTATACTTGTAATAGCTTGTGAAATCACATGGTGCATGTATTTATAAATCATTTGTATCCATTTCATAACCTCGATGTTTCACAGATTTTTTTTTTATACAGTATTCATACCACTGAACAGCATTTCTTACACAGAGAACAGAGAATTCACATGTTGAATTCATGTTAAAAATAGTCTAAATATCAATGTCTTTTCAACCCCTTAT
>JAADKR020000022.1:7941841-7953032 GCA_011763505.2 Lythrypnus dalli | reverse complement strand
GTATGTCCCGCCCCTCAGCCAACGGAGCTTCCCCAGACCAAACATCTTAAAGATGTGGGTCTGACGCGGCCAGGCTAGGAATTTTTGCAATTAATGAGAAATAAAATATTTACAGATTTATTGATTTTTATCTGTAGCATTAAAGTTGCTGTCTCTGTCAACAAAATAGCATTACACTAATAAATTTGACATGCTGCTCTCAGTTATGACTAAAATAATTATGATTGTTAAAACACATCTGTTTTAAAGTGGAGATTACATGAATATATGTTAGAAATGTTAAAGTAGCTGGTTATTGGCAGAATAAAGGGTGAAGGTAAGACTGCATCAGGCTCCATGATGGACAGTGGTTGACAGATGTGCAGGGCAGAAAGCTGTTTCTGGCTCTGATCTTCCTCACCTTGAAGGTGTAAAATTAGCATAACCTCAGTCAACAACAAACACTGGGAAACCGAGAGAATTTAGAGTGTTTTTGTCCCTGCCTATGACAAGTGTGGCAGGTCGAGCTTTATTTTATATTCAAAGCAAAGCACCCTTTATTAATTCTGTTATTTTATTCTTTTGCCATTTGATCTTGCACCAGAAACTCATGTAAAATAAAAGGAGTGGTATTTACTTTCACTCCCATAGAACTTCAAGATTAACTTCCGTCTAATGGTCTAATGGTTGTAATCTGTTGCAAAGTATGTAAGAACTACAAACCTTGCAGTTGACAAATGTATTCTGAAATGCAGTGTGGGTATTAGTTTAGTTGTTAATATTCCAGTCTTCTTTCAAACGTTTAGGTGAGGTGCACTTTATTGTCTTCAGGTTATATGGAAATTCGACCCATCTTTCAATGCCGCTTTTAAACTTTTGCAAGGTTTGGGTAATTGGTGACTTTAGCGTACTACACCTCTTCATGGAACACGAATGAAAAATAGCCTTTTTGGCTAATTCCGGTGCATTTACAAAAATGTTTCTAATTGCATAGAGTCTTTGACAACTAAATCTATAAAATACATTTAAAAAAAAATCAAAAGCAATACATTTATAATACATTATGTCCTTTTTCCATCCTATTTTTGAAAGAGAACTAATTATTGTGCAATCCTTGTATTGTAAATATGTTAACTACTTACCTTAAGAACCAGGATAGCTGAGATTTTTTAGTTTGTTTAGGTTTTATTTTATTTTCCTACCTCAATAAATTGTCAACTGTTATTGTGACAGACGTATATTTGCTCTATTTTTTCCTTTTGTATACAGATTTTTCTTTATTTATTTAATTGTTTTGTTTGTTTTTATTGTAATAATGTATTATATTTATTTTGTTTAGTTTTTATTGCAATATTTTCCTGCCTCACTTTACTGAGCATCAACTGTTATTGTGGCAGACCTACAGTATATGTAATGTATTTTTGCATTCATTTATTATCTTCTTCATTAATTATATTTAATTCTATCCAGGTTTAATTTAAGACAAATTGAGGTTTTGTCGAGAGGCTTTTAGTCAATAATATCATTTATCGTGATATTTTCTGAGACGATTAATCATCCTTTACAAAATGATTCAAGACAGGCCTATGATACACTCAGGGTTATTCTCACTGTTACTTCACTTACTCTTGTATTTACTGCCACATTGATCTAATCCTGCTTGTTTCTCCTCCAGAACTTCTGCAGTCGGGCGGCTCTGGAGGCTCAGGGCTCGTGTCTGAACAACAAATATTCGGAGGGTTACCCAGGGAGAAGGTAAGCAGACACGCCCCGAGCTCATCCAACACATCAACATGTAGCCCACGTCCTTTTAATGGTACATTCAAATCACACAGACATTATGCAGGCGTGAGCTTCGCCAAAGACACTTCCTGAGGGGATGCACTGAAAAGCTACCAGCCCCGGCTTCATCTTTCACATGTTTGGTCTCGTCCCTCGGATCATTTTCATTTATCAACAGCTTCCAGAGGGTTACATGGACTGCTAATTTGATACAAGGCTTGTATCGGAAAGCTGACTCCCACAAAATGATGATTTTTGTTGTTGTTGTATATTGTGCTACATGTTGTGCCTTTGTGATTTAATGGAACAAAGGAATTGGAATCGTTCGGGTTTAGAGCGGCCACCTGTTCTTTTAATTTTTTAAGTGGTATTTTTAAGCTCGTCAGGTCACGTCAGTCAAGGAGGTTTCTCTAAATGCGCTACATCAATGTGATTAAATGCTGGTTCAGCTAGAAAATTGAACATTGCATGACAACTGCTCTTTTCAGGGCAACCCCAGGGTCATTATAAGGTTTTACATTTGATAATACCAAATTTAAGGACTTTAAAGCATTAAATTTAACAAACAAAGCCTTGTTTTTTTTTTTTGCGACGAGTCTTTAAAAAGGGACTTGAATGGCTTGAATTATCAAAATTTGTGTTGATTTTGCATAGATTTGTCCAGGGAATGATTTGTTTTACTTTTGACTTTTTTTTCAAATTGTGTAAATTGTGTTTATTCAAGCACTTTTTAAGAAACTGAACAAAGACGAAATGCACATATTTTTGTCAGAATATGCTTTAAAATAATAGTTTTTAAATCAGTGTACTTGAATTTAAAAGTCATTACTACTGTCTAGTATACATTTTAAACCTGTTTAAAATGCATTTTCATATTTCATATTTTCATGAGAGCTATCCCCATTATCATTTAGTTTAATATGCTTTTTATTTTTATTTACATTGTCAGCAAAATAAGAGAAAAAAAAATATGCTTTGGCCTGCAATAGTGCCATTAAATTTAACCTTGAGGGCATTAAAAGGGCATTTAAAAAGTCATAAATTTCAATTGGCCAAACCTGGAGTTGCCCTGTCTTTTATAATGGTGTTTTTTTTTTCATTATTTATGAAGACTTTATTAATGGACTCTTCTTCTTCTTCTTTCCCCTCTCTGCAGGTATTATGGAGGGGCTGAGATTGTGGACCAGATTGAGCTGCTTTGTCAGAGACGGGCCTTGGAGGCATTTCACCTGGACCCGGCGAAGTGGGGCGTCAACGTGCAGCCGTACTCTGGTTCCCCGGCAAACTTCGCTGCCTACACTGCGGTTCTCAACCCACACGACCGCATCATGGGCCTGGACCTGCCAGATGGAGGACAGTCAGTACACACGCCTTCATTTCAGAAATAACACTGCGTTTCCAGCTCTTTGCCTCATATATACATTTACTTTGTTTTTGTTTGCACAGTCTGACCCACGGATACATGTCTGACGTAAAGAGAATTTCGGCAACTTCCATTTACTTTGAGTCTATGCCTTACAAGCTGAACGTAAGTAAATAATTGCTTACATAATGTTTTAACGAATTTATTAGGATGGGGCAAGATCTCGTGCCACAATATCTCACAAGATGAAAATGCCAAAAGATGTTTTGTCCTTGAGTAGAGTAATATTGTGGATTTTTGCTATTTTACAACATACTCGTTGTAGACTGCTTAAAGGGACTTAAAGGTATATTTAGATAATAGATATCCATATATTTTTGCCCTTTAAAAAAGAAAAAAAATGTTTTCATTCTGTTAGACTGGTCAGTAAAAAGAAATATCATTACTTCGTATTACCAATTTTGTTAAAACCTTGTCTCACGGATTTTGTGTTTTGGCCTATTCCTTCTATGTAATCCTTTTATATTTAAAGTGGATTTACGGACTCTAAATGATGAATAAATATTCTTTCAGTACTGATAAAGAAAATATTCCAAATTGGTCAGTAAAATGAATACATGTGTCGCCCTCATGTGACGTTCATGTGATGTTTGTGTGGAGATGAGCAGTGAGCAGTAGATCAGAGCGCAGTATTTATCGCTGCAGTCATCTCTGAGCTCTAGTGTTGGTAGTGGCTGATGGATGACCATGAGAGTGGGGACGTCCAGGCCTGCTGATGTATGGTCAGGCAGGACCCCTCTGTGAGGGGGATAATGGGAAATCGACAGGCCGGCCAGCACCACTGGCTCTGTCCTGGCAACGTGCGGCGTGATGGAGTGAGGGGGCAGCTAAAGATGTGTCCCAGAGATGGGACATTATCAGCTTGTCTAAATAAAGCTCCCTTTGTCTCTTTCCTTCTTTCTTTGAGACTTCACTGCTCCCTCTATCGCTGCCACTGTTTTTTTTTGTGTTGTCTCTTTTCTCGTTTTTTTCCTGATCCACTGGTCATTTAGTGCCACCATTTGATGTTGATATAGTACGTTAAAATCTAAACAAACTTTAGTTTCAAACAGTCTGGAAAATATCTTGTAGTAACAGAAGTATGAAAGTATCTTTACAGTTCAGCCAGAGGAGGTATTACGATAAGTAGGCCTTTATTACTCCAATTGCTCCATCATCTCCAGATCCACTGCTGCAGGACAAATTGTCTCTCTTTAATAAATGTCCTCCTTCTCAGGTGCCAAAGTGCTCCAGACGCTGCGTTTGCTGCAGATGAGCTCTTCTAGTGTTGATGTTTAAGTGTGATTTTCTAATGTGTTTTTTCTTTGTATGTTTGATCCTGACCCGGCCTGTGCCCTCTCTGTCTCTGCAGCCTTCTACAGGACTCATAGACTACGAGCAGATGGAGCTGACGGCCAAGCTGTTCCGGCCTAGGCTCATCATCGCTGGCACCAGCGCCTATGCCCGCCTCATCGACTACGCTCGCATCAAGAAGGTGAGTGCATAGTGCTCACAGCACTATGCACTCACTTTCTCACAACCATGGCCTTTCTGAACATGTTTTAAGCTAAGTTCAGACTGCACACCATTGTAAGGCAAATCTTCAAGTCCATGTGACGGCCCAAAATGAAACCGCATGAACATTGATGGATAACGGCTGTAAGCAGATGATGAAAGTATTATTCCAAAACATGTATAACCAGGACCCAAACAACAGCAAATATCTTTAACTTTATTTTGATGAGAAACACAAGTCTTATTTTAACATGAATAAGCTTTATAGATATGATCATGTCAAAGCTTGTTTCACCCAGACACCAGTGGTTTATCGCTGCATGTGTCTAAAACCTTGGCATTTGGAGCTAGACACAAGGCATTTCGCTCAGTTCCTTGTTGGGCTCATTCTTTTCTGCTGCTCCGGCTCAGACCAGAGTGTTGGGCACAATTGTACAGGCCAAACCAGAAATCCCAACAGCACTGAGCTCACACTCAGTGTTTGTGTGGTGAATAGCGATGATCGAGTCTCATAGCTGAGATCAGCAGAAGAAACACTGGGATTTTGTTCAGTTTTCCCTGTCCATCCTTTGCCTAATTACCCGACTGGTGCATTGTCAAAACCTGCTCAAAATCAACATAAAACAAAAGACAAAATGGACATATTTTTATCTGAATTTGCTTTAAAATAATGTTTAGTCAATGTAATTGCTTTTGTAAATCATTGTAACAGGCTCGTGCAGTTTTTAAAAATGTTTAAAATGCATTCCTCAAACTGTCCAACGATATCATTTTCCTTTTTCTAATCTTATTTTCCATAGGAGTGTAAATTATGTCCATGATCATTTGATTTAATGTTTTTTATTTACACTGTCAGTAAAATAAGAGGGAAAAACATCCTTTGGCCCTCAATAGTGACATTAAAAGTCACCATGAGGGCATTAAAAAGATAATGAAAAGTCTTAAGTGCCTTGTTCAATATTGCTGTGGCTCTATGTACTGCCACCTCAAATACAGGTCATCAACTCCACACAGGCTGAGTGAACCAGCATTGCGGACGCGTAGTTTGAAATCCAATAATAACATATATAGCATAATCAAATTTTTACCACTGAATCGTGCAAGCTCCACTTCATCTCCATCACTGCGGACAATGCATTTTCCCATTTTCGCTAGTTAAAAAACGCACACCGCTCTGGACTTTCGTGTTTGTGTTCCAGCCTCTTTTTTATTGTATTTTTAACCATTTCAAACACAACGGGCCCGTTCTCTCCTCTTTGACCCGTGCCCACACCAGCGCTCTCTCTCCTCTCTCTCCTCTCTCTCCCCTCTCTCCTGCTCTTCTGCTCTTGTTTCTCCCAACAAGCCCCTCATCATCCGCCGCCACACTTGTGCCGCTCTGACAGTGTTTCATCCACATTGCGCTCTTCCCCCGCGGCCACACTCTCCTCCATTGTCTCTGTGGCTCGCCTCCCCCTTTTGTTGCAGGGCCTCCACTTAAGCCACGAGCGTCAGATGGACCGTCCCTGCCATTACGGAGCTGTGTTTTTATTAAGCACCATAACTGCTTTGTCACCGGGCTTGAAGTAGGGCCATATTTCGCGCCCTGGCAGCGCTCTCCGCGGAACAGTTTTATAGCGAAATCTGCTGTCCGGGCTTCTCTCCAGCCTCGCAGCATTGTGTTACCTTAGATTGGACTTGGTTGGGAATTCACTTTTTTTGGATTTCAGCTACTGCACGTGACCCTGTTGTGCGCCTTTTCCCTTTCCCCGCAGTCACCCCGGCGCTTAATCCGAGGCACATGGGCTGATCCAGTTTAGATAGGAGTCAGCTCAAGCAGATTGTCATGATAATGCATATTAATTGGAGCAGTAAAAAAGATTGTTTACTTCTCTGATCATTCGCCAGAGACTCATTTGCATGTTAGCGAGCTATTTATTGTCCGTGCCTTTTTCAATAAGTGCTGGCAAGAGACCGGGAGGATTTATTGAATTATGCTGTAATATTTCGGGCGTCTGAAGATTGCGAGCGGCATAATCACGCCGGCGCGGGTTGAAATATGTGTTTGGAGAGAAAGGTGCTGCTAACATATACAGATCGAGTTATCACGTAATAAGTGCAGGGAAATCTAAAGTTAATTGTGAAAACATATTTTCACATTTCCTGTGTCATTTTAGCAGCACACGAGGATTTGATTAAGATGAGGTGCAGGAAATTGTAGTTGTATTATTTTTGGGTGAAAATTACATGCAAATATTGTGTAGTGCATGAAAAATCAATGTGAATTTTTATCGACTGTGTGAAGAGTAATATTGTGATATGAATGGCCCAAAAGTTGTTTTAGTCCGAGCCACACAACAGATAGTCTTTGGAGTAAAATTGCAGAACTTGGTAACTTGTGAGAACTGACTATACATGTGTCCTCCAGCTGTGCACAGACATTAAGGCCTACATGTTGGCGGACATGGCTCATATCAGTGGACTCGTAGCAGCACAAGCCATTCCCTCTCCTTTTGAGCATGCCGACATCGTGACCACCACCACACACAAGTCTCTGAGAGGAGCTCGGTGAGTCTCAGAGGATCACATGACCAGGAGGCCTTTCACTATTAAACATTATGGAACATTTCTTTACAGGGCTGGGCTTATCTTCTTCCGAAAAGGTGTTCGTTCTGTGGACAAGAAGGGCAAGGAGACGCTGTATGATCTGGAAGACCGGGTGAACTTTGCAGTCTTTCCCTCTCTGCAGGGGGGACCTCATAATCATGCCATTGGTGGAGTTGCTGTAGCGCTCAAACAGGTCAGAAAAAGACTCTAATAGTGATAGTACACTCTAAAAATAGAAGGAATTAACATTACATTAGAATTCATTTTAATTTTATATCTGCCTTTTACACATTACCTTGTTAATTAAATGTAACACAATGTTGCTGTTTTGGGAGAACAAATGAGAGACCGATAGGGAGCACCAGGAGCTGATGTAATGAGTGGCTGGTGGTTAGAGGGTCCGTTGTCGTAGATTTGTGCAGCCACGTGACACAAGGGTGACTTGCGTCATGTGAAAAGCGCTGTTAAAAAAAGATTCCCTTCCTCAGCTTCCCTGCTAACCTAAAAACATATCACTGCTGTGGAATATGAATATAAAACCCTCGCACCCCTGCAGTTGCTTTTACTAAGATTAAGAAATCCTCATTTTATTTGAAAACAGCAGCAAGTATCACAAGCAAGAAAAGATTCTGAAACTGCTTTCACAATTTGGATGATCTATTTGACTCAGAAATAATATGACCAGGCCTTTTCGTCTGACCAGCAGCCTCCATCCTTCATACATGTTGTCCTGTTCCCAGGCCCAGTCTCCCATGTTTAAAGAGTACATCGCTCAGGTCCTGAAGAACTCCAAGGCCATGGCCACTACTCTGCTCAGTAAAGGCTACACTCTGGTTTCAGGTAATGTGCTCTGTTTGAAACATGGTCTTAAACCACACCTCTGCAGCAAAATCCTCATCAATAACAAGGTGTGACATGAGTGCAAATAGGTTAACCCAAGATAAAAATAAAAAGTAGGTTGTGTATTACAAGAAATGTGAGGCTAGAGTTTGTAAACGTCTGTTGTTTCAGGCGGCACGGACAACCACCTGGTGCTGGTGGACCTGAGGCCGAAGGGCATGGACGGAGCTCGAGCTGAGAGGGTCCTGGAGCTGGTGTCCATCACGGCCAATAAAAACACGTGTCCCGGAGACAAGAGCGCCCTGACGCCCGGCGGCCTGCGCCTCGGTGAGCCCCGCCCCCTCTCTGTGTGCATTCATTAAATATGAAATCACAGACTCTGTTGTTGGCATGTGCTCACTGTATATTTTCATTATATTAGGTTTGGGTTACATTAGAGATGTGTCAGATACACTTTTCACCTGCAACTGTTTTCAAGCTACTATTTTTTTTCTATTCATTGTCAATTCATTGTCGTCGGGTTCATATAGTGTCAGCAAACAATTAGGCCACAGGCAGAGATTATGATTTATTAAGTATGTTTGGATTTTTAATTATCTTTCAGGAAGTCCAAGAATCACACACCACCTCACTATCTGAAGGCCGTAGATTTAATATGCAGCATGTGCTCTGCACTACAAGCAGACATTTATTTCTGTTTACATCACACATTTTAAAAATTAGATTGGAATTTGCCACTGTACATATGCACCATTTAGTGGTTTCTAGATATAAGATTATTAATGCAAAGTTTATGTTCAATACTTCTCTAATCTCAATACAAGGAGCTGCCCAAATGGTGTTGGAAGATACAACAGCACAGATTATACACGACTATAAGCAGTTATTTAATTAGTTGTTTAATGAGTTATTTAATAATGTGGACCATGTTTTGCAGGTGCTCCAGCTCTGACCTCCAGACAGTTCAAAGAGGCTGATTTTGTTCAAGTGGTGGAGTTCATGGATGAAGGCTTTAAAATTGCGCTGGACGTCAAGACAAAGACGGGTAAGTCCACAGCATGGACGGATTAGGATTTGCATTGGGCAGAAACAACCGTGTTTTTTGGTAATAGTCTTTGAATTAGTGATGGTCACAACTTTGTTGAAATATGTTTCTCCTGCAGGAAAGCTGCAAGACTTTAAGAGCTTCCTGCTTGAGGACCCGGAGACTGTGAGGCGCATCTCGGAGCTGCGGCAGCGCGTGGAGGCGTTCTCCAGACCCTTCCCAATGCCCGGCTTCCACGACCACTAACCACAGCTGAGAGAGAAGACACAGCCTCGTCCACATCAGGAGGACAGAGGAGAGGACAACAGGACGACAGAGGAGAGCGGTCACCCTGAGGGACAACACCAACTCTGACACACATTATGTCTCTGTTGGGGCTGGTACTGATCTTTTCAAGTGCTTAAGAACTTTTCTATCATTTTGAAATCTCATTTTTGGCTTCACAACATTTCCTTTTCACCAGCATGAGGCACACAGTACAATCATCCAGAATGCATTAACCATTTAAATGGTAGTAATCAATGTATTTCCTTGTAGTAAAGTAAACATCTTTTGGCACAACAGTTCTATAATGAAAAACAGACTTTGTGCTGTTGAGTGTCTAAATATAGTGTATTTTATCCATTGGCAAATGCTGGAGTCAGAGGCTAAATGACCTCAGTGTTAGCTCGTGTGGTCGGCCTCTTTGATGCATCTTAGACGTGCTTCTAATGAACAATCAGGATGTGCAGAGAGCTAGAAATGAGTTTACGCAACAGCTGGGAGATTTTATTTAACTGCCTCCCACTTTGTTGGTTTGAAAATTCAGGTTCACCTTTAAGACAGCAGTCAATACACTGCTCATTTTACTGTGATAGTGCATAAAATGCTTCAAAATGCTCATGCTGGAGGGTCTTAATGATTTAAGCAGCTAAATTAATGTCACTTAACTAGATTACATTCACCAAATAGTTTTGTTTATTGTTTCTTTAATGTAACAAAAAGTTTTTTTCGATAGATATTATAATTAATACTTCTATAGAATCATGTACTTTTGTGTCGAATGATCAAATGTACAGAATAAAACCAATGCTTTTGTATAATACTATTGAAACACATGGATGGACTTTTTCTAACAGAATTTAGTTTTGATTACATTTCCAAACCTCGTCTTTGAGTCTTAAAGGCAGAGCTACAGTTGTTAAAACTGTGCATTGTCTGCTTCTGACACATCACTGTTTGTACGGTTCATTGTTAATTTAGTTTTGAATGTTTACAAAGGAAATATGGATTAGAGCATCAGCAATCGCTAAAGTTCCATTTGTATTGTTGTTTTGATTCCTCTATTTCTTTTCACCGCACACCGAACTGTCGCCATTATCGCTGAATAAGCAAATATCTGTCATTGTTGAAGTTTGTTTTCACATTTTAAATGAAACAAAGCACAATTGTTCACATCACTTTGCCACAATCTGTCAATGGAGGGATACAGCAGTGTTAAATAGTCTAATGCTTGTGTGTTTTTTGCTGGGAAACAATTGCATTGAATTTACAAGGAGAGTTTATAAGGATAGAACATCTAACAAAAGGCAACAATAAAGATTACTTCAGTCTTCATTTTTGTTTTACATTGCTGATGTAAAATACTGTACTGTGAAATACTTTTAGGAATTAGCTTTTAGGAGACTTTAGGAATAGATAATTACTTTATTTATCCAGAAGGAAGTTGTGCTGCAGTCTGTTGCTCCCATGCAAACAAGTACAAAACAAAAGTTTAGTGGGAAGCATTTACTACTAATTTTACAACAACCTCAGTTCATCAAAGTGCTGTGCAGGGATGAAAATAAAATAAAACCTATTAAATTCTAAAAATGAAATGGTACAGTACAAACAACAATTCAATCTGGATAGACCCAGAGGGAAACAAGAGATTAGAAAACGTTAATTGGTTTACTTGATGATCTTTATTTATATTCAGTGGGGTGCGAAAGTTTAGGCAACCATGTTAATTTTCATGATTTTCTTTTATAAATCATTGGTTCTTTGGATTAAAAAAATCAGTT
>JAADKR020000022.1:7926696-7941741 GCA_011763505.2 Lythrypnus dalli | reverse complement strand
CAGGACCAAAACAAGACAAAAGACAAAATCAGGACCAAAACAAGGCACAAAAGACAAAATCGGGACCAAAATAAGGCACAAAAAACAAAATCAGGACCAAAACAAGACACAAAAGACAAAATCAGGATCAAAATAAGGCACAAAGGACAAAAATGTAGGTTCCTAACAAGGCACAAAAGACAAAAAATCACGTTCTTAACAAGACACAAAAGACAAAATCAGGACCAAAACAAGACACAAAGGACAAAATCAGGACCAAAACAAGGCACAAAAGACAAAATCTGGACCAAAGCAAGGCACAAAAGACAAAATCAGGACCAAAACAGGACACAAAAGAAAAAATCAGGACCAAAACGAGGCACAAAAGACAAAATCAGGACCAAAACAAGGCAGTCAAACCTGTCAATCTTGAAAAGAAAAAAAAAACGTTGATCATAAAAAGAAATGTTAATTTTACTTGTCATCGGGTATGCATTATAAGCCCTATTTAAATCTAATATCAAAATTATTTTTTCCAATAAATAATAGCCAAATTCGCTTTTGAGCCAGTTCGTTTCACTAGTAACAATCTTCTTGCTTCTTTATTTCTTATTTATTTCGTGGATTTTGTGAACAAGTGAAGGTAATACCATAAGCTTTTATTATTTCTAGTCTGAAATAGGCTCAAATGGAATTCATTTCAACCTCAAATAACATGTTTGCGTAAAGAATGCTGATATGTGACGTAAAACTTAACCCATTGCATGCTGTAAATGTAATGATGATTAAACACTTTTTTTGGGGTTCCTGTGTATTTGTAAATCTGACTCTTAAAAAGTCAGTGCCTCAACAACCTTTAACAAAGAAAAACACATGCTCCTTCTCACAGGCACAAACAGCTTTAACCCAATAATTCACACATTGCTCAAAAAGCTATTCTTTCAAGAAATCCAAGAGGAATTTCCCTGCATATTTCTGATCAAACATTGGTTCTCATACCAATGTCACATGACTTGAATCTCTAGAAAAAGCATACAGCACCTCGATATGACCCGTAGTCATAGAAACAACAAAACCAGCAGCCAAAGTAGCATTCATTCAATTTCACATGTGCTAAATCTATTTTTAAACACCACTTTATTTCTGCTCTCCACACTGAGGGCGCTCATCTTCTCCACAGCGTGACCCAGCACATTCCACCACAACCCCAATACATTTTAGACGAGTTTGCCCACTGTCGCTGTCGGCCGACCCTATAGTACAAATACACACATAGAGTACAAATACACACAGGGCTGCGTACAAGCCACACTGCCATTGAGGAATAAGTAAATATTATATGACTGAAAGGACTAGTGTTTCATGTATTTAATGCAATATATATATTTTTATATATATAAAGGCTGGGACAATACTCTACAATACAATATGTATCTTGGCCACTATGCCAATATGATAAATATATATCTATATTGTGATGTTAGGATTTGACTTTATAGTAAACTGCAATAAGAAAGCAAGTCAGGTTTCCAAAAGTAAAGTCCAAAATGCAAATCAGTCTGACATTTGGTAAAACATTTTTGAAAAGTGCAAAACAGTTTGTTTACATCAATCAGCCCCAAAGCTGATATCTGGTGTTGTAAACAAGTCCAACATATGAAGTAAACATCAAATAAAATATTGGTTTTACTGAAAGAAATGGACAGATTTTTGCAGTAGCTCGGTTGCTATGGTTTCTGTGCGTTTCCAGCAGTTTCAAAGCTGTTGGGAAGGTGGGACAACTCCAAGCTAGAGCTACAGAGCTTTGCAGGAGAGCACAGCTAACAATGTGAATGGCAGTAAAAGAGAAGAATATACACCATCAATATCTACACTTTGGTCACTTCCACAGACTCCAAACTTCCCAGTCTTGTACTTGTATTTATTTATTTTTAGTGTGATTTTTTTTTTTAGTCTTGATTTGTCCACAAATACATTGCTTAGATGTTCAAAATGCCCTCAGAAAAAGTCTTTGTAACTCTACTCAGGGACAATGTAGTATTGTGTTAAGTTTTCTCACTGTATTTTCCTTCTCCTTTACTGTCTTACACATGTTAGCTGTACTCTAATACTATGTAATACTATGTAAGTGTAGCCTGGAGTTGTCCCACCTTCCTGGTTTGAAACGGCTGAATACACATAAAAATCCTGGAAATGAGCTACTGCAGAAATGTTTTATTTTAATGTTTTTTATGATGTGAAAGTTGCTTATTTTGTATTCTCTGTTATAACTAAAGACTGATTATTGAATCAGAAGGCCATCTCATAGTTCATTTCAACATTTCTTATTTTGTCTGTATCTGAGTTTCCCAATTAATATATATGAAAGTGTATTTTTTTTCTGAAATGTATGTGTTCAAGGTCATGGTAACTATATGTACTAAAAAGGTAAATTTGGTTGGCAGTGTGTGAGTCGGCAGAAGTGACAACCTTAGAAAAATACAAAGTCATCTAAAACTCCTTTGGACTACTCTCCATCAAAATATAATTAATGACAACTCAATGTGCAGACTAATGTCCCTGTGGATGCTTTTTTATTGTTTTTATGATGTAAAGTTGTTTATATTTTGATATGATTTTCAGGCTGGTCATTGAAACACATATGACATAAAACAGCATGAAAAGCCAGTTTAGAATTACAGTATGTCTCAATGTTGCTGCCCTCTCCTCTTCTATTCAGCCTCAGTAATATGTACATAGTCACTGCGATACCAGCTTCTGATATGATAAGCGCATTATGATATATTGCAAAACGATATATTGTCCCAGCCGTAGTAGACAGGTATCAACATTTCACCTGTTACCTTTATAAAACACATCCATCTTTTTCCATAGTGAAGACCTGTCCATGTTTTATTCAAATGTATTTCAGATTCCTGATGGCTCCATGTCTGTGTGAGCGTGTTTCTGTCTGAATGCAGTGATGGAGTGCATATGGGGAAGGCTATAGGCATGTGCGCGGCTTTGTCTGGGTCGCCATTACCATATGGAAGAACAAAGTAATGAACATTATGCAGAGAGCAGTGAAGAACCCTCCAGTGGCTATACCTGAGAGGAAACCACAGGCTGTTTAGTAAATGGAGTGGACTGAGAACACGAACCGAGCGCAGCAGCCCTGAATCACAATGCGTTACACAGAAATGTGGATTCTTGCACATGTGAAAGTAAAGTGAAACTATATTAACAGGGGATGTCTGCTTGTCAGTTGTTTACTTAATTTGAAGTTAATCTTAAGTTAATTTGGTCAAGACTTCTTTTACTTGCAAAAAATTAAACAGCTAGCATTGATCAAAAATGTAAGAACTGTATATTACACATTGCACGAGAATATATATTTTACTTGAGTAGTGGTTTCATTTGCATTGTAATATCAATCTGGGAAGGACCTGGTTTAAATCGCTTGGAAAGATGGACTTTTGGGGATATTTGCTGCTCATGGGATCAAGTGAATCTCGTATTCACCAAACAGCATAATCTCAAAACACAATAAAGTACTACAAAAAAGTGCTTACTTTCTTTTAAGTCTGCAGCAACATACCTCAAGTGTTTTTCTGGTGTGGTCGTGTTAGTAGTATCAGTAAAAGTGATTTCGGCAATGTACAACCCATCTCTTCAAGGCAATACTGCCAAGTGATTCGACTGCTGGGTAGTTGAGTCAAACGTAGGAGATTTGGCTCTTTCAAGATGAGTTTTTTGTTCATTTGTGAAATCACAAATCTCACGTGAATTCATCTTGCCAAGCAAAGTTAAATACTGATAGCAAATTCGGAAACAGTTTTTCTGTTTTTGAAGCAGCAGTTATTTTTTAAAACACTTATTTAAACTGATTTGCACTTCTAATTTGGATAAGTGTTTTCTTCAGTAAACACTTCAGCACCTTCACCAATTGTAATTAATTTCACTTTATTTCATCTTTTATTGGGGTTACATTTGACCAGTAGCATCATACTTTAAAATGTACAGAAAGTTCCAGAAAGCAGCCAAAAAGGGGTCTAATCTAACTTTTTAGAAATATAATGATGGCCTATTATGTACAGTATATTACACTACCAATTGTTCAGTTTTTAGATTATGTAAAATGACCTATGTTTTCCTTAAAATATGTGTTTTTGTATGGTTGGATAAGAGTGTTGGAGACACCAGGAAACACAGGGGTCAGTGAGAGAAAGGTTGAAAACCAGAGGTCAAGAATCCACACATTATTTATTTATACAATCAGGATGGTTAAGGAGAGAGTGACCTTCTGGTAAAAGGAACACCAGGAAGTCTTACACATACTCTTACACATTTACCATCATGTGCATTGACTTCCCTGTCTTTTACATATTTCAATCTAGATAGACTCCCGGGAAGTGGGGTCATGAAAATTGGAGCTGGAGTATCTCGATGGCCAAGGTGGTGCTGGGGTGGGGGTGGGTAGCAGCGCTGTTGGTGCGCAGCTGAATTGCGGAGAGGAGAGGCTTAAATATGAAATCCTTGTGTTGGTTAGATGAAGGAGAGGCTGGGATGCTGATAGGCTGAGGCACCTATAGTGGCATTTGTTTCAGCTGAATGATTTTGGTTTTGATAGGCTGAGGCTGAGATGAAGGTGTGGTTATGAGATGATTGGACGAGTTGATGCAACTGGATAGGCCAGGAGTGGAGATGTGGTGATGAAGCGCCGGGCTTCAAGCATCATTTCTCCAAATCTTCGGAATATCCTGATACTCTCATTGCACAATCTGCTCCATACAAGACCTTCTCCAAAAATGCAATTGTTTCAGCAAGTACACACTCCATAATAAGGACCTGCCTCCTCCTCTTTACCCTCACAGTGCCCTCACTCACTCACTCACTCACTCACTCACTCACTCACGCACTCACTCTCTCTCTCATCTGGAGTGGAGTCTTTGGCCAAGAACCATCAGGAACCATCAGGAATCTTCAGGCTGGATCTGAGTGGAGTGTGTAACATCTGCAGGTGAATAATCCGCCAGTAACTGATCCACTGCTGCTCTTAGCAGTCTGAGCACAGCAGGAGGAAGCCATCGTTGCACTGTCATTCTTCACCATTCTCCCCTGGCAGGAGGCAGACGAGCGTGCGCCGAGACATACGGCAATCCACCAAATAGATATGTGTGAATAAAAGCATGAACAACAACACAATCTGCTCCCGACATTTGTGCGACTCCCGTTTCTCTCTTGAAAAATGACAAATTGTGATTATATGCAAATACACAGAGTAAAAAGTGCTGTTCGACTGCTCAGGCTGTCTTATTATGATGTTCGCTTTTTGGGCAGCCTGCGTTAATGCTGTTAGTGTTAATGCATTAATGTGTATGGATTAATGCTTGTATCTAAAAGCCACACTGTGTAAAATTTCACCCACTGAATACAGTTCAAATTCAACTATTTATTTTAATATGTGTTTTTATTAATTAAGATTTATTAAAACTTCACAACTAAAATTATATTGGAAATTTTGAATCTATTAAATGATATGGCCAGTGAAACCTGAAATTTGCAAAGGTAAAGGATAAATGCTAAAGGACAGGACGATAACAACACAAAATAATAGTTAAGTATTTGTAATCCCAAAGAGAAAGAAAATAAATTTAAAAATACAAATACAATTAAATACAATTTAAAAAATACAATATTTAAAAATACAATACAAAATAAAAATATAAACATATATAAATAAAAAAAGAAAATAAACAGTGCTTCTCAAGTCATCTTGCCCATCAAAGTCCAAATTATCCCAATGGGGAAGAAAAATAATTAAATGAATCAAATAACACTAAGCAATGATATGTAAAAAGGTGAAAATGATAACAATAAAAGTTATTTTTTTTTTTTTTTAAATCAATTTTTTTTTTTAAAACCTTTTTTTGTCTTGTCAAATGGGTGTTGTCTTTAATGTTTGTCTCTTTCCTGTAAATAAAGTAAAATTTTAAATGATAAATAAAAAAAAATAAAAAAGATTGATTTAGCATATAATGGGCCCTAAACACAGCGAGATAAAGTAGCTCCATGCTCTGTTCTGGCAGGGATGCTGGTTTTTCTTATTAAGTGGCACAGTAGCCTGTTTGAGCCCCTCCCCCTCGCGCTCGTCGCCAGTGGGGCCTTGGAAGACGGTCTTGACTTTGTGTGCCCAAACTCTGGTCCCGCGAGTTCTTGCAATTGCTTTGATGCATTTTTCAAAAAGAATGTGACACGAATGCCGAAAAAAGAAAAAAAAAAGATAGAAAGAAAGAAAGAAAGAAAGAAACATATATAGCTTTCCCATTTCTGCAGAATGCACATTCTCCGCATAGTGTCTTCAGCATTCCTCCTCTGTCCCTCTCAGTCTTTATAGTGATATTATCTGGTGTTTGCCTGAGGTTCCTCCAGTAGCAGAGCACCACCAGTAGAAACAAAACTGAGACACTATTTTAGTTTGAGAAGGAAACTCCACTTTGAGCTATAGAGGCCACAAACCTGTCTGAACTATTGTGTGGTGACAAGTGAGATACAATGGTGTTTTATGCTTTGTATCAGGGGTCCTCAACTGGCGGACCTGGGTCTAAATCTGGACCTTCAGGGGCTCTATTCTGGACCCCAAAGCATTTTTATTCCCTCAATATAATTCATATTAAAGGCTATGAAATTAACAAAAATGATTTCCAAAATAAGTAAAAATAGCTAAATATGTTGTTTAATGTATTGTATTTTTTATTGATGTTTAATTTATTTATTTTTTATTATTATTTTATTTTATTCATGTTATTGCTTTATTTTTACATATTTTATTTATATTTTTTACCTTTTTCAACAACAAAAAACCTCTCTTTCCCCACAAATAGTTGGAATAATAATTACCAACAGTGGATAAAACAATAATAACGAAAGATGCATTTCGTTTGTAGTCATGTCAAGTTGGATCAAAACATTCAAGAAAGGGGTCCAGACCAGATCAAAGTCACCTTGTTTTCCTCTTATTGAGAACAACATTTTCTCCTGCTTTTTATTTTTATTTTTCAGGTTTTATGAGGAAACATTCAAAATAGTTAGAAGCTTGAAAATGCTTTTTGCATGACAGAATAACAGAATAGCTAATGCACTGTGAAGTACTCATCTCCTTGTTTCTTGATAGAATGTTGTATGAATTAACACTTTAATGAGGAGTTTTTTTTTGCTGAATTTGTTACACTCATTGTTTCACACCAGCCTCAAGTGTGAAACAGCAATGTGTAAATGAACAATGTTGTGTATGTTTTAGGTTAAAAAAAAAAAAAACCCAGTCTCAGGAATTGAACCCCTGACCTCGGGTGGCACAGTGGCACAGCAGTTAGTTTGCGAGCTTCACAACAAGAAGGCCCTGGGTTCGATTCCCAGATGTGCATCTTCTCCCTGTGTTTGCCTTGGTCCCCTAACACTAAAAACATGTACAATAGACCAGGATGAATGATGTCTGTCAATAAATGGTGATGATCAGAGCGTTCATTGGTGCAGATGTGTGCAGCCGCGCTTCTGTCAGTCTGCCCCAGACAGCAGCCCTGGCTACAAATGTAGCTACCACCTCAATGTATGGAGTGAATGTAAATTGTCTCATGTAAAGCGCATTGTTGTGAGGTGAGAAATGAAAATAGCAAATTGTAAAGTTTATGTTATTGTTTTCTTATTGCTTGTTTATTATTGTTATTATTAGGCCCGAGCGCCAACAGGGCTGGTTATTATTATTATTATTATTATTATTATTATTATTATTATTATTATTATTATTATTATTATTATCATCATTTATTTATTGTTATCAACATTTTATTTTTGCTTTCTTCATTTTTTGTTTTATTTTATTGCTTTTTAAATAAGTTTGAGCATCTTGAAAAAAAAGTGTCATATTAAACTAATTAATAACTATTATTATTGTTAAAGTACTTTTGTGCCAATGCTGCCGTTATATTACATAGGATTTTGTTGATTAACACAGATTTTTCTCATCAGTGTAGTTAAGTGATTACTATTGTGGTAAACTGGCCTATTTCACCACTTTGACACTACAAAGACTGATATCAGGAACCGTTCACTGCCATTAGAAACAACATCTATGAGTTTTCCACCATACACTTTTATTTTATTTTATTGTTATTATTAATTTCCTTTCAATATACGCATCTATAAATATTTATGACCTATTTTTGTTTTTTGTTTTTAAGCTTTTGCAGGGAGTTTATTTTTTCCAGTATCCCTGTATAAAGCACAGCACTAGTGGGGAAAATGTCCCGGGGCATTATGCATGAACTTGACTGACATAAATTTCTCCAAATGGCCTCATATGATAACATTAGTGGCGACGTTATATCAGAATATGAGAGGAATAATAGCTTTCCCCCCCTTCCTGTCGGCGCGCCTTGATGAAAACCTCATTTTATTGCCACAATCATAATGGAATTATCTGCAGGTGTGATGGGGCATTTATTGAAATCATTACAAAGGATTACCTGCTCTCTTTCCTCGGCTTATTAAAAAGACTTTGTGATAGGAGCCTGCCTTTGCGCCCCCCAAACCCCCCTTTTTCCGGGTGACGCTGTGTTTGTCAGTCTGGCAGCCTCACCATTTGTACTTGGCATAAAAGCCTGCAGGGAGCCACGCCATCGTGATTGGAAATTGTTGGGCAAAAAATAAAAAAGAATGAAAAATTAAAAGGCAATGAGGAAAAAATGCATTGTTTGTAAAGGAGTTTGTGTTGATGCAATCAGCTCATGCCCACAGACTATGGCCGCTTGAAAAGGCAATACTTTGATGAATAGTTTATAGCAGTGGTGAAAAGTAATTGTACTTTTTGAGTAAATGTTTATCAGTGTAGTTGTACTTGTAATTGAGTATAAAGTTATGTAAGTGTAATTTGTTACTTTTGAAATCACTCTTACTGAATACAAATGAGGAAAGCTCTGCTGAAACTGGAATCACCTGAAGAGAAATGACCAGGTTTTCTCCCATTTTTTATCAGCCAATCACTAAAGACTCACTGAAACAATGACATTTATGAGACGAAGCAGAAATCTGCACCAGAGACGTCAAAGAGAGGACAAAAGAGATTTTGTGAGATGGACACAATGGATATTGGACCCAAGGAAATATACATACATATATATACAAACATACACTCATATAGACTCTACGAAATAAGTAATTAATTGGAAATGTTATGTAAAGCTTTTCCACATAATCCTGTTATTTAAATGTGAAACAATATTGTTATTTTTAATTAATCATCTCAATTGCATTCAATCTTGTTTGTTCTTGTAAAACAAAAATATTGCCTTACATGTAATTAACATGCTCATGAAGAAAAGTTTGACATTTTCAATTAACTCCTAGATTTACCATTCAATTTAATGCAATTTCACTACCATCCATTTTGTGAGTGCTGTGAACAATTGCAAATTTATATGTGCAAAGGTTTGTGCAAAATGATTGAAAAGTACTTAATTACTTTTTTTGAATGTGTACTTTTTACTTTCACTCAAGTACATTTTAAAGAGCAGTATTTGTACTTGTATTTGAGTACATTTTAGCCATGTACTTGTACTTTCACTTAAGTGCATTTTTAAGAGCAGTACTTGTGCTTGTAATTGAGTAGATCTATAGCCATGTACTTTTACTTTTACTTTAGTACATATACTTATAACACATAATACAGGTACATAATTACCATCCTACTCCCTTTTCCTGCCCCTCCGGTTCGTACTTAACCCGTGTGTATAAATCTAAAGCTGCGCTGCCGGAGGGACAGTGTTGAGTGGCCACTGCAAATCCCAGCACGATCTCCTCCCATAATTCTCTTTGATTGAGTCTTGAATTGTAAAATCAATGTGGACTTGCCCCTTTGCACTTGTACTTAATATTTCTCCAGATGACAAAGCAACTCTAGTGTTACTCACCACTCAACGTCGGCCCCGGGATATTCCCATATATCAGGATTTGATGGCAAACACAGCCCGCTTTACTGCTGTTATTGGCGACGTGCTGATGCGTTCAGGCCATTTTTATTTTAGATTTTTTTTTAATGATTATCAGGATTTTGCTCGAAGTATCAATAAAGCGTGTGTGTTTTTATTACCGTTCTGTTGCTGTAGTTAAACAGCCGAAATGAACTGGAAGTGCCTATTCTCACTAAATTACTGTTATCACAATTTGTGTCACAAATTTTTTTAATTTAGTACAGACTAAAACAATAAACACATGGAATATGAATGTGCAGAACTTTAGTGATAGTCATGATTTAGTTTCACTTTCGGCTTGATTTTAACATTTTAGCCTTGTCTATTTAGTGGAAAGCATTGTGTTGAAATAGTTTTGTAAAATATCACTATAATAACAGTATTTTCTCATATTGTGTGGTCCTAATATATAGATTTATTTCCTTTATTTTTAAGACAAAAGTTATATAACAGCAATCTTCGATAAACAAACTGGTATGAAGTGATAAAAACCTGGGAAACCTTGTGAACTGCAGCTAAAGCACATTGTGTCTGAGGACTTTGCTGCGCACAGTGCCACTCACTGACCTGACAGGCAAACTACAGAAGCTTTATTGATCAGGAAATCTGTGTGAGAAATAATCAAAGATTATTGACATATAGTTTATTTTATTTTATTATGTACTTTGTTTGTTTGGTTAAAAATAAGCAACATAAAAACCCTGGATTGTTTTCCAGCAGTAGAACAGAATGTAAATATTGTAAATGCAGATAATTGTACATTAAAATACTGTATATCTAATTATGACACATTTGTATCAATTTCATCTTCAACTCTAGGTTGCTATGCGAGAAATTCTCGAAATGATAGAAACTAGTTTATTGCATTTCTGTGGCAGTGACCCTGAAAAGTGACCCTGCGAGTTGTAAACATGCACATAAACTCATCTCTGTTAATTATAGTTAGAAATGTGTTATCAAAGTCCACAAAAAACACTTTCATTTACTCTTTTTCACATTCATTGTTGTCAGAATAATCAGTGATAGACCCTTTAAGTCCATTACACAGAATTATACAGTTTGGTAAAATATAGCAGGTTCAGGATGTACTTGTCTAATTTTTCCTCTGTATTGTATTGAAATAAATGTTCAAATAATGTTTGTTTGTATTCATTAGAGAAAAAAACAAACTTTTTTTTTTCTCTAAAGAACATTTCTCAGGGTAGAGAGAAATTTCATGTATTTCTCTCTACCCTGAGAAATACATGAAATTCATCGCAGAGCATAACTATTATTGTGTTGTTTTTTTGTTTCTTTTTCAAAAATAGCACAGTTGTGGAAAACCAATGGAATGGCCCGGCTGTTGTTGTATAATGCCTGAATAATGTCACTATGAATTAATGTTTTATTTTTCATATTTTACAAATCTGTGTTAATGGGGTAAATGTTAGGTAGATGGCATGTTTAAAATGATCTGACTTTCAATGTAGGGGGGAAATCAACTTCTTTTAGCCAATAAGAAGTCAATAGATTACATTTCCTGTGATTTATGTTCCCCTCCATTGTGGCCCACATGTTTAACCATTCATATTAATGGACTAAAGTTGTCCCAAACTAAAGAGGAGAACAATCAATGGCCTGTCGTTTAACTGCTGACTTCCCAAACATTGTGAACGTGTCTCCAATAAAAGCTGCTGTGTACAGTATATTTAAAAGCTATAAGGTGTGTTCTCCGCAGGCATCACTTGAGCTGACGCTGGAATGAACGATGGCTACGTGCTCCGCTGTTGTCACCCCGTGATGAATAGCCCCACCTAACGACTGAGGAATAATGCTTAAAACAGAAAATGAATCCGCCTCGTGAATAAATGTTTTAAACATTGTGCTCTGCTTGGTCAGCACTGACTCGTTTGTTTGAGAAAGTGGCATCAGAGACAGAGGCACACGGTGGGAGAGAGAGAAACAGAGAGAGAGACAGAGGGTAAAGAGAGAGACAGGGAGACAGAGAGCGAGAGAGACAAAGAGAGAGAGAGAGAGAGAGAGGGAGAGAGAGGGAGAGAGAGAAAGAGAAAGACAGAGAGAGAGACAAAGAGAGACAGGGCGAGAGAGAGAGCGCGAGAGAGACAGAGAGAGAGACAGATGGGGGGGAGTAGAGAGAAAGAAAGACAGAGAGAGAAAAACAGAGATAGAGATAGAGAGAGAGAGACAGGGGGAGAGATACAGAGATGGGGCTTGTACCGATAGTGATTTTCGCTCTGGACTCTAGAGCTGAAAATCACAATTTAACTAAACTAAAAATTAGACTGGTTACAATTTGTTAATCACAAAGGCAGCATAACTTAGGCCCTACAGTGAACATGCAAACAATATAACATCCTGGTTTTATGTACAAAACCTGCCAACAACACACAACACAGTTGAGCAGACTTTGTTAAGTTTACATCACACATATACGCATTTTTAACATTACAAACATAACTGCAGCTCAACAAATAATGAGTAAAAGGGGAATGGAACATAACAAATCAGCCCAAGAACAGAAAGGATCTGTACAGAAGCTGAGGGAACAGTTCCAGAGGTTAAGGTCAGCAGATACTGAGGCCTCCTGTAGCTCCCAGGGATCATCTGCAGAGTCCCCGAAATAAATAGCCCTAATGAAGGAGAATGCGTCGGTTCAGAAGCTTCGGCAACTTTGGAAGCCAAAGCCAAGTGAGAACTCAGCCACAGAAGAGCTGACTGAGAACTCAGCCACAGAAGAGCCGACTGACGACATCGAGACATGGAAACAACGGGTCCAGAAGATGACGGAGGAAAAGGAGAAGGTAGTCTTGGAGAGGGACTCGGCAGAAGACAAGAATAAAAGGTTCACCCAGAGGATCACTGAGATGGAGGAGGAAGCAAAGGAGCATTCCGAGGCTCTGGACACCGCTCTGACGAAAAATAAGGTTCTCTTGAAAGATATAAAAGATGAACAGAAAACCTTTAGCTGCTTCGAGGAAAACATCAACAAGATGCAGCAGGACATGGATGCAATGCGGAGAGCCTTGAGGAACGCCGAGGAGGAAAACAAGCCTTTGCTGATGGAGAAAGAAGAACAGAGAAGAGCCTTAAAGAAAGTCGAGTGCAAGAGAACAGGAATCTGCAGACGGAGAAAGAAGATCAGAGCAGAGCCTTGAGGGACATCGAGGAGGAGAAAGAGCGGATGCGGCTCGAGCTGGAGATCTTTCAGGAGGAGAAGAGGAGGAAGGAGGAGAGCAAGAGGAGGAGTGGGTCGAGGTTTTGGAGGTGGTTGAGGTTTTGGAAACGAAATTTGACTCCCTTCAGCAACACCCCACAGCCACACTGACATTGGGCAGCACGGTGGCACAGTGGTTAGCACTCATGCCTCACAGCAAGGTCTGGGTTTTATTATCGGGCCAAGTGGGGTCTTTCTGTGTGGAGCTTGCATGTTCTCCTCATGTCTGCGTAGGTTTTCTCCGTGTGCTCCGGTTTCCCCTACCACAAAAAAAGTACAACTGGATCTTCTCTGGGGCTCGCACCTCAGAGCACCTCAAACACACACTGATTTGGCATTCTTGATTCATTGAGAATTGAGTAGGCTTCAAGCAACCAAGTCCAGATGACAGCTTCTTTAAACTTTTACAAACATATTCAAACCACATTTTACCATTTCAAACACACTAATTTGGACATGATTTGAAAAACTTTACGAGAGATATTCTTGATTCACTGAGAATTGAGAAGGCCTCAAACAACCAAGTCCAGCGACTAAATCTTTGCTGACACACACACACACACACACACGCACATGCACACACACACACACACTGATCAAAATGGGGCTTAATTTTTAAGACTTTACCTTAAGGCATTCTTAATTTATTAGGAATCAAGAAGGCCTCTGGGCATCTACATCTTATAAATAAAGTCCATATGACGACTTATTCAACACTGGCACCACACAAAGCACCTTAGCATCCCCACATCGACGCACATTTAAACGTCCTCACCTAAACTCTGGAGGGATTCTGGATTTGCTGTTCAATCTGGTCAACCTAATTGAAAATAATTGGATCCATCTTTTGAAACAATAAAATACTCATAAAACATACAGTTAATATTGTTGTCTTTTGTGGCCACAGATCAGTGGTTAATGTAGTGAAAATATCAACTAGGAGCATGTAGCAGAGGTTTAACCCGTGCCCAAAGCCTTTATTTAGGATCCATCCATCTTTTTCCGCTGTGTCCGTTTCCAGGTCACGGGGGCAGCAGTCTAAGCAGCCCATTGCTCAACGCACCAGCCCCTCATGGCTCCTCCCACAGGTGGTGAGTCCACAGGAGGACGGCCCCACGACGCTCCTGGTGCTGCCGATCCAGGAGTCACAGCTGGCCTTGTTGGTCCGATCACAAGGGGCTTCCATTCAAGCTGTCATTCACACACTGGATTGAAGGATTGCCCAATTGTGTTATAGTATTCATTTGCATATTTACATTTAAATGAAAATAATGTTTGAAACATCACTAAATGTATGTTGTACATGATTCCTTTATTCTTAATTTTAATGCTTTTGTCTAATATCTGATTCATACATACTACAGTTCAATAATAAGTGAGTGCTTTACTTCATGTATAACTTGAATTGTACATATTCAAATATATGCATTCACATATTCAGCTTCAGCCTGTTGTTATTAGCACAGTAAATGTGTCAACTGCAAGCCAAAAAGTAATTAATAATATATATTTAATAATATATATTTTATGTTGAAAGTAACATTTTATTGTTTTAAATAGGATCAATTAAAATTAAGAACATCTAAATTTTATGTAATAAAATCACTGTGGAAGCAGTAATATAAGATGTTGTAAGATTTACTTTTTCAATTTAAAAGTTGGGGTACTGAAATTCAATCCATGTGTAAGAGTGTCACTAAATAATCAGAAATAGGGAATTAGCATTATAGTGTAGACCATAATTAATAGTTTTAAAGCAGTTAAAGAGAGAGTGTGTGTGTGTGTGTGTGTGTGTGTGTGTGTGTGTGTGTGTGTGTGTGTGGGTGGGTGGGTGTGGGGGTGTGGGGG